>JAUTXW010002666.1:0-165000 GCA_030620095.1 Kuschelorhynchus macadamiae | reverse complement strand
TCTTGTAGGTACAAAAAGCTATCAATTTACAGTATTGCCTTCTGGGTTTTCTACGGCCGTTTCTTCATTTTCCCGTTGTATCTCGCATATTTTAGGACATGAATTTGAAGAGTTTGTAATACCATATCTTGATGACCTTTTAATAATTTCCAAGAGTTTTGAAGATCATTTGAAACATTTAGGTAGGATTTTTGCGCGTCTAAATGAGGCCGGCTTAAAAATTAAATTTAAAAAATGTCAGTTTATGCCTGAAAAATTAAATTATTTGGGTTATGTTATAACCGATAAAAATATCACCCCAGATCCGGATTAAATTGACACTATTACAAATTATCCCACGCCAAAAAGTAGAAAGCAGATTCAAGTTTTTTTGGGGTTATGTAATTATGACCAAATATTTTGTGAAAACTTTTCGGAAACATCTGAACCACTGACACGGTTGCTACGTAAAAATACTAAGTGGGTTTGGAGTAAAGAACAAGAACTCGCGTTTAATGAATTAAAAAATGCATTAAAGGATGCCACATTATTATACCATCCCAATAATTTATCAACCTATTATATACAATCCGATGCTAGCGATTTCGCTGTCGCTGCTCAGCTATTTCAACGGATTGACGGAGAAAGGCATGTGGTAGCTTATGCGAGCAGACTCCTGCCGGAGAGAGAAAAAAGTTACACCTCTAATGAGAAGGAAATTTTAGCATTAGTGTTTGCTTTTAAAAAATGGCAAATTTATTTATTGGGGAGACATTTTGAAGTTCTAACAGATAATAGGGCCCTTTGTTATATCCAATCTTGCCGGTTATTGACACCACGAGTAACAAGGTGGGCTTTGGCATTACAAGAATATGACTTTAAAATATATTTCATCAAAGGTTCAGATAATAAAATTGCAGACATCCTTTCGAGACACCCTTGTATTCGTTATTCTGTGCCTAATGATAAATGTTTTAAGTTATTGTCAACTTCCATTAAAATATCTGCAGATTTAAAAAAATATTTTAAAGAACAGCCTGAGTTCCAAAAACGGGACAAATATCCTGGATCAATTTATGCTATGTTAGACACTGAAAACGATGATGAACAGAGTAGTAGATATTAAAAAATCAGTTGCTTTTTGTTTCTGAGTCAGACGAGGAGCCATATCGTTTATGTATACTGTCGGAGAGTACGTCTAAAATTATAAATTATTACCACATATCCTTGCTTCATTTCGGCGTGTATAAAACTTGGACAATATTAAGGAATGACTTCTGGTGGAAAGGCATGTTTCGGGATGTTAAAAAATGTCTAAAAGCGTGCGAAATTTGCCAAAGGGCTAAGTTAACTTTAATGCCTAGTGTCCCACTTGTTCCAATAGTGCCACTAAAATAAATGAAATTATAAGTCTAGATTTATATGGGCCTTTACCTCAATCAAGTGGTGGGGTAACTTATTTATGTGTTATTGTAGATCTGTTTTCTAAATACATTACGTCATATCCACTTAAAAAAAGCAACTACGAGGGGTATTTTAAATCGACTTATTTTGGGCTATTTCAAAAAAATAGGAAAGGCAGAAAAAGTATTAACCGATTATGGATCACAATTTACCGCCAAGTCGTGGTCACAAACATTAAATTCGTTAGACGTAAAAACAGGTTCTAGCTCTGTTAGGCATCCACAATCCAACCCCGTCGAACGATATATACGCGAATTAGGACGCTTTGAATTTGAACCTGGAGATCTGGTTCTTCTTAAATCTAACCCTAGCTCCTCTATTTTAACATCCAAAACAAAAAAATTTCTTCTCTTATTTGAAGGCCTCTATAGGGTTAAAAAGAGAATTGGTTCTGCAACGTACATATTAAGTCATATTAGTAGTAACGCCGAGAGGGGAATGTTCCACGTCTCTCATCTTAAACCTTACATTAGTAATACCGCTAACCAACCATCATAGTTATGTGTCCTGATTAGCTATCTCTCCATATATTTAAATATATATATATAGAGATTATTTTACCTTTTAATAAACAACTTTGAACTGCTTTATTCGTATGTGCTCGGTTCACTCTAGATTATCCCGGGTGATTGTGTCACTAGATCGATTTCTAAGACTTCAGTATTTAGTGAATACCTGATTTAGGTAAGTTTTCAACTGCTAAGTATTACATAAATTTGCATACTATTATAACGTCTTATTTCTTATGTAATTTCTATTGTGTACTAGATTACATATTGTCATGTATTTTTTAGAGAGAACTGGCAATAAATAAATATAATTATTGAGGAAAGGTGCCGTATTATTAAGACTCGCAATCCACTACCATTTAAACCCTGAGATAAAGCGTTTCGTCACAATATATATATATATATATATATATATATATATATATATATATATATATATATATAATGTAGCTACCGTAAAACTGCCCTTAAAGCTGCCTAAGAAAAAATAAGTAGAAATAATCAAGAACGGTTCCACAGAAAAATTAACCACTGAAAAAATTAAGTACTAAAGAAATCTAAGGGTTAGAAAACTATAGCATCAACAGCGTTTAAATCGCGCGACACGCTTAAAATGTTAAAAAAAAACCTGAATAGGAACTAGAAGAAAATTAACAGATGAAGTTATCGGAAACTAACTGAAAGAAGCACTGGCGGAGTTGTAAATTTACTGAAGCAGCTTTGGTACAACATAATGCAGCAATTTCAGCATTGAAAGATTTATTATTTTTAAAAGAGTAGGGTTTCATTTAGTATACAGACTTTATATATCGATTGGTTCGTGACAAAACATAATAAAGTGCCACAATTGCTGAAAATCAAGTTTTTAACCAAAACATGCCTTCGATAATCTACACATAATTGCAAAATATTTTTATGTTCACTTTATCGCTAGTGGTCTAAAAACAAAAAACTAGTCGTAAATGGCAGTTTATTATAATATAATATCAATAGAACCCCATTTATATCGTAATCGCCAATGTGTTTGTTACCGACAGATAATCGTAAGCGCCGTCGCTAATGATATTCTTTCGGACACCGAAGATATTTTTTTACTTCCCTTATTTCGCTTAATAAGGCACAATATTATTAAAATATTTTCATTGCTAAAATGTGCGGCGAATTTTGCAGGTAAAACAGTCTGTTACAGATCGTTTTAAACGAAGATATTCTTTATTATTCGTAAGTTCAAATTTTAAAATAAAATAGGACTAAAATACAGACGTCATTGTGTCGTTAAACAGTTCATTTTCTAGATACAGAGCGTGGATAAATACAATTTAATTAATTAAAACATTCGAATATAGCGTTTTTATATAAAAGTTTTACATGTTAATTAATTATAAAGGAAAATATTTTCTACGTTTAATATTTATCATTTTCAATGGCAAAAGTTCTAGGATCAAAAACGTCGTTTACAAGACTTTTGACTTCAACTTATTTAATTTTATTATTTTTCACTTTTTCTCACGTCTACAAATATAATTAGGGTTTTCGTTATAGAAGGTTTTCTCAAGGGGACAGCGTATATCCTAATGGTTACTAATATTCAGCATGAAATATTTGTTTTTATAAAACTTGCCACCCAATCTCACTCTTTGATAGGGGTTGTAAGCCCTTCAAAGCTAAGAAACTGTAAGGTGGAGGGAATGAACGGAATCGTAGCAGCGGTTCGGGAGTGGTCGTGCGGTCAAAAAGATGGTAGACAGTAACATGGCGCCATAATAAAAACCCAATTCCGTAAAGTAAGATACCATGTTACGGGACATCAAAACAAATTACCTGAGGGAGGATGCCAAAAAGAAGGAAACTAACCAAAAATAATTTTAGTTTTCACTTTTAATATAAATATCCGTGTAATTTATACAAACAATACCAATGTAAAACAGTAAAGATTCTAAGATATATATGTATCTACGTAAGATTATATTTTTTCGCCTTTAATACTTATAATAGAAAAGAACCATTAGAGTTATATCATAACACTATGTAAGTACGAATACCAAAGCATCAAAAATGACTAATCCTTACGTGATCACGATCAGTTTACATCCACCCGTAGGCGCTCAAAATTATAATAACATTTCTGAGTACGGGCCTGTCAGAACCCCAACACTACAGTAAAATATTAGATTTTGCTTTTAACCTACTTAAGTATTCAACATTTTTTTAACTAACAGACATTTACGCAGTCTATAAGAAAATAGTATGGTCTTGCCTCAATCATTCAAACACCAACACGAGTCACCCCTATTCATAAAACAAAAAATAAAAATTAATAACTTAAAATATGATTCTTTTATCTTGGACACTGACATCACAGATCACTCTCCCATTATGCTTAATATTTACCAAGATAAACACAACGAAACTCATAATACCAATAATTCAGTTTCAGAACCACATTCATTTCACTATATTAAAGGAAAAACTCTCTTTACAAGATTGGTGTAGTGTTCTAATCCTTGAGAATGCGGAAGAGGCAACTAATTCTTTTAAAGACACCTTAAATAGCAATATAAAACTATCTACCTCTAAACGATTAATAAAACAAAATAATCGTAAACGAAAGGAAAGTATAACAGCAGGTTTAATTAACTCAACAAAACAGAGACACAAACTAAAAAAACGACTACGTAATAACAATAGCTCAGAACTTCATGCAGAGTATATCAGCTACAGAAACCTACTAAACAAACTAATAAAAAAACAAAAATATAACTTTTATAAACTTAAAACAGAAAGCAATAAAAATAATATAAAGAATATTTATAAAATAATAAGTGAGGCCACTAACCAAAAAAATAAAAAACTAAATAATAATTTTAAACTTGTGGATGACAAAAATAAGTGTTTTAAGGACAACTTAAGCATGTCAAATTACTGTAATGAATATTTCATTAATATAGGTATAGAGATGGAGAACAAAATAGATATTACTAGACATACATTTCCTATTGTAAATAACACTCAGTCATCCATATTCCTGATACCAGTGACAGAAAATGAAATTATAAATCATATTGGCTCTTAAAGAGCGACAGTGCCCCTGATAGGGATGGAATATTTACTAGGCTGCTAAAATATATACATCTCGGAATTGTACATCCACTTATTTATAAACCGTATTTTAAAAACTGGCACAGTACCTACATATTTTAAAGAATCTCTGGTAACTCTAATTTTAAAGGCAGGTGAAAAAAACAAAATTCAAAATTATTGGCCAATTAGATTAATTAATAACTTATCAAAAGTATTTGAAAAATGTGTAAAAATCAGATTAATAAAATTCTTCAAAAATACAATATTTTCTCGGACAATCAATATGGTTTTAATGAAGTATCGAGGATGCCATTTATTCTATGACTTCAAATATAATAAACCAGCTTAATAATAACAAAAAAAGTATTGCTATCTTTTTAGACCTGAAGAAGGCTTTCGATACTGTTCACGACCTAAAACTGTTAAATACTTTGGCACAATATGGGGTTAGGGGAACAGTATTGGAATTCTTCTCCAGCTACCTCATCGACAGAAAACAGTATGTTAGAATAAATAACACTATTAGTAACCCCATGAAAAAAAAATTGGAGTTTCTCAAGGTACAATATTAGGGCCAATCCTTTTTATACATACATAAACTCGCTGCTTAACCTAAATATTGGAGGTAAAATAATATGATACGGCCCTAATATTCTCTGCCAACACATGGGAAGAAACAAAAAATAAAGCTGTAAATGGTTTAGTACAGTAAAGAAATGGCTAAACTATAATAAACTATCACACTTAACTTATCCGAAACTAACTATATGGCATTCTCTATAACGAACGCAAACAGACCTACTTATGAAGCAATAAAAATATCAGAAAAAAAGAAATAAAAGCAGTATCTAAAACTAAATATCTTGGACTTATTATAGACCAGCATTTAAAGTGGTCACAACATGTATCTTATCTAACTCAGAAAATTCGAAACTTAATTCATAAGTTCTATTTGTTAAGAGAGTTTTTCAAACCAACACTGCTTACTTCAATTTATAAAGCTTTAGTGGAATCCTTAATTCGATATGGTCTGATTGTTTGGGGTGGCTCTTATAAAACTATCTTACATCCGATACAAGTAATACAGAATTCAATTTTAAAAGTTATATTTAAGAAAGACCGACTAAGCTGTTATATAATACCGAAATTTGTGATACAAATTGTTTATATATCATTTCAGTCTGTACTTATTTTTACAAAAAGGAAAAACTCAAAAATATGATAAACGCCCAATACTTAACTAGAAGTAAGGTGGGAGCACATTTAATGTTACATATAAACAAAAAAAAACAATAAATTTAAAATTTTTAGATTACTTAGCTCCAAAGTTTCTTAATTTATTACCAAAAAGAATTAGGGAAATGCGAAATATTAAGCTGTTTACCAAACATTCTAGGAAGCTTGTTGTAGATAATTATCAAACATTTGTTAGAGTATATCATAGTGGTCAATAAAATTATTGTCTTTACTACACCTGTTGATAAGGGAGTTGATCTTTTTTCTTTTAGAATAATCAATTAATTGGCGATTGACCAGCAATTAAATAATAATTAGTTTAGATTAATTTAGTCACTAGTATATTGTTTTATTTAAGGGCACATACAGATGTACCTGATTACATCTAGGTGCCTCTTTGAATGTTGTATCATTATAGTTTTAGGCAGAGATATTGTAAAAGCGGAATATTGTAACATTTTGAATAAATAAATACAAATATAATTAAAAATACAGTTGTTAAAAAAATCGTTTATTATAAAATTTGACTTTTAGCCCGTACGATGTTTTATCATGAACCCATCGATGAGAACTTAGTTTTAGGATTTTCTCTTAAAAATGGAACTTATAAAAAGAAACTTCGCGCATGAAGCAATGAAGTTTTCGAAAATGTGTTAAATTTGATATTACAGTGTCTATCATCTTCAAACTAGTTATGATAAAATTACGTAACGTGTGGTAACTTAGTACTTACCGTTGTTAAATTCCTTATTTTTATTGACCACTTGAGCTGCTAATTTCTTAAGTGGAAGTACCTGTTTACAGAAAAGGTAATTTTCAAAAAATTCTACAGAATCACTCAGGCTTCCCGGAGTAGAATCGTCTAAACCGCTATCGGGAGTTACATTTTCTATCCAGTTGGAAGCTCCCGGAAAAAACTGCGAACACAACCCAGAATTCGTATCTATCGGTTCGTTTGAAAGAGACGATATGCATTCCTTCGTGGTGTATGAAGTACCTAAACAGTGGAATCGTCGTGATCGTTATGTAGATTCGGCCAAATATTAATCGGTGGAATAAATTTAGATATGTTATTTGAATAAAATATCACAAACTGGACGCCCAATACTATAGATATTTAGGAAGGACTCGAAGTTATAAAATTGACTTCCAAAAAAAATACCATAGGTGGCGAACTAGATAATGAACATCTTTAAAATAAAAAGTGCACCCAAGAAAAGCCAAATGTGAAGAAGCAACTTAAACCAGTTTTAGATGAATCATTTTGCCGTTGCCAGTCTTGTTTAGCGTCACATGCATGTAGTCACGGCTTGCCTCACTTTCAAAATGCCTTCAGTTATGTTTGTCGATACCTTAAAAAAAGACCAGACCTTATATAGAAACTAGAACGTATATTTAGTTTTAAGTTTGAGGAAATTTGTACATACTTGTCAATTTCAAAAATATTATTTAATTCAACGAATAAAATACACTTTAATAAGCCTTGTTCAAATTTTCCAAAAATATGTCAAAAAGCTATTTATAAGATTGAAAGTATTTTGTACTCTAAAATACATTAATAGAGATATTAAAGATAAAAGGACAAAAAAGGAACGAAAAGTGGAAATTTTTACACACTGTAATAAAATTTAATTATTTAATTTGGGTAATACTTTTTTAAAATTTATTCGAAATTTAAATTGCCGTATTTCAATACAATGAATAATATTTATTATTCACTGTATTTAAAACTGTTTCAGTGTAGATCAACCCGGTTTTCGCTCAGCGCCTCGGACGCCGAACATCAAAGAAAACGGCCAAGATGTCTCTTCTCTATATCTGGCTGTTCTCGGGTGTCACTAAATAAAAAAAAACTAGAAAACAACTATATTAAGGTACATATTAACTTTTGACGGATGTTGACAATACGAATTTAGTCAACATTTTATAGGTATGTTGAATAAACCAGGTAATGGTAAGTGTTAAAATACCAAAGGTCCTATTTGCAAACAAGGTTAAGCTAACTAATGGCACATTGCAACCTACGGAATAATGATTTTTAAAAGGCCAAATTTAAAGAAGGTGATATATTTGAAGTTGGACATCTCAAAACCGGAAAAACAAATTAAGATAAGCATAATATGTAAAATTAATACTGAACAAGCATATCCGACTAGACAATAACTACGAAGACTGACATTTACAAAAAACGAGGAAGCTGTTTCGTGATGGAGTTACCAAAGTATCAAACAGTCCATGTCCAGTTCTTGTAAAAAAGTAAGATGATAGTATTAGCTTTCGTTTAGAGTATTGGAAACTTAATGACGTCAAAAAACAAGAACAGCTACTTATTGCCGAGAGCTGATGACTGATCACTTTGTCAGGTGCTTAACAGTTTGATACGTTGAATTTAAAGGGTGGACGGACACTGACAAAAGGCTATTGATGAAGAAAATCGTTAGTCCTTTTAGTATGTTGTTCTGTCACTTTTGAGCGACTAGAATACGTTTTAAGAGGTCTGACTTGAAAAAACTGGTATAATTAAACGATGGGATGGTTCGACCATTCAAAGATAATCTGAAAAGGTTTCAAGATGACTTCAACCGCTTTAGGAATGCTCTTTGAAATTGAATTTAAATATGTTTATGGTATTCATAGATCATGTAGTTATGATAAAATAAATCAGGTAGGATGAAAGCAAGATGGAAGATGTTCCTATTGTCATCAGTTCGTAGTGGATTTTGCAAAATACCAGCTCCACTTACATAAGCTAATTGAAAAGAACACTCGCTATAACTGAATCCGAAAATGCTCTGATCTTGTATTTTAAAGGCGGAAATCAGCTTTATGGTCGAGACCTGGCTTCTCCTCAATAACATGGGACATTTATTTTAAACATCGACCGATCCATTGTAGACATGTGAATTTGTTGTAAATACAGAATTCTCAAGAATATGTTATTGCCTTTGATATAAACCTAAACAGAAATAGACACAAAAAGAGAGACAATTTTCATAAAGATTTGTATGGAGGAAATTCCGGTTGAAAACAAATCATGCTGCATTAAAATAACTTATTTAAATGAAAATCGAAAAAAAAGCAATTAGATAGCTACACTACTACAATATTATCATTTCCAAGCTATTTATTGATACAAAAAAATCATAAAAACGTTGATATCTTATCCAGATGTCCAAGCGACCTTGCGAAAACAGTTTTGTGTAAACACAATTCCATAATAATTAAAATGATTTTAGTTAAAAAATATCAGGTGCGACTAATGCATTAGTGTTGTTATAGAAGAAGTAATATGTAGTGAACTCCTAACAATAATTTAATTAAAGTACTGTATATTAGCACTAACATTTAATACTATAATCAGAAACTATCAATATATGAAAAAGTTGCTACATGTTATGTAATTTGTATTTAACCACATATTTGATGATATGACCTGTTTTAGACCACCAGCTTTTAATATGTCTTTTCGAATTCACAACCTTTTATTCCTTCAAAAACTATAAAATGGCACTTGAAAATTTTGCTATGGTTTATGACTCTTTCTTACAGAGCCTAGTTGATATTCAAGCGCTGTTTTTCACTGCTTGTAGTAAAAACTGATTTCCTTTTATTTATTATGTATTATCAAGAATTACGTCAGGGTTGCTGGGATTGGAGGGCCCTTAACACAAGAAGCGTAAAAATAATATTAGCAACACCTCAATTATATTCCTCAATTAGTTTGTTTGCAGAAGCAAACTTATTTTGCATTACAAATTTTTTATTTTTATTTTTTTTGTAACAACATAAGAACAGACATGAAGTTATAGAATTAAACCATAACTACAATAAGTACCAGCATTGGTTTTATAGGGATAAGACTTGAGTTCTGCACTCTCTCGGCTTGGGTAGCAAAGTCGATTCGGCAGTTTGCGGTGGAAGTACTGCAACGCTAAATACCGCTCTGGAGCACGACTCGAGTTTACGGTGTTGCCGGTTGTGGTCGGATTATCTAAATATATCGCCCAAAATACGGTTACATGTGCTAGTTTATCATATTTTCTGAACAATACGTTCAGAAAACATGAATGTAAAGTACCATTAAAAGTTGGTTTAATTCAAAAAGCTTTTAAACATTAACGGCCAATTTATATCACGGCACGAAGTTCTTAAAATTTTTATTTAGATCCTTCGGTTTTTATGTTTGAACAGACTGTGATCATTTTATTATCGTTATTTATTTCCAAATATGTAACATGCATCCGTTATTTCACATAAAGTCGTTATTGTAACGTTTTAATACATACTACTTATTGTTAGCTGCCCGTCTTACGGCAGTGCACGTCTTTTACAAGTAATCACCCAACAAAGTACTAGCCGCTTAAAGATGCCGGGTATTAATAATCGTTCGTGATCAGACGTATGTCAACGAAGCGCTTTCAGTTTTCAGAGTTCAATTTAAATCGCGCTTAAACATATTATACTTTTCCGTGGTTCTATGAACAGGGTGTCCAAATTTCGATGCTTTTACGGATTATCTCGGCTATTTGAAAATATAGAGACTTCCGGTTTTCACAACACTGTGCTCGATTTTTGTGAAACTAAAGATGCCGTAAACAAAAATTTCCCAGACCGCTTCGTTTCTGAGATACAGGGTGATTTTTAAAATACTGCATTTTGGGACCCCCTCGTGCTTATTACGCAGTTTTTTACGTAGAATCCAGTGGCGTAATCAGTTTTTTATCACCTACCATTTTTGAGTTATTTACCAATATTATGTTTTTTTAAATGGGACACAGTTGGTGGTTGACAGTTTCCCAATTTTTACATTTTAAGGAAATTTAAACAAAAATCAAAGTGGCCACGGATAAACAAATAAATAAACAATTGTATATGAATTGTTTATTACCTGTCAAGTTTTGATAAGTAAGTAATACCTAATTGTTGAGTTTTTACCTCGTTATCTTACATTTTTTAATATTTATTTATTTCACACTTATATTTTCTTTATTACAAAAAATGGCTGAAAGAAGTTATGAAAATTTTGAAAAGTATAATATGTTAGTTTGTTACGTACAGTCAAATGAAAATAATGTTGAGGCTGCCGCCCTTTATTATAACAGGTATGTAGGTATCTAGTTAACTAGTAGTTAGTAAAATCTATTATAAAGCATGGAAGGTTTATATATTCGGAGGGGTAGGTGTTTTACCTCTGGGTATTTAAATTAATTTTCCACGGATATCATTGTCCTAACTATCGTTTTTCTGATAATTATTAAGAGAACAATTAGGATTTAGAAGGCGAAAATAATTGTAGGTATCCTGAGCGACGACAGCCTTTTGCCACAATATTTTCAAGACTGAAAAAAAAAATTGAATGATTATGGAGCCTTTATTCAGCCACGACCAAAATCATATAATAAAGAAAATCGTGAAAATGATGAAATCAACGTCGTGGCCTATGTCGAGGGTAACCCTTCGGTTTCATGTAGAGCTCTTGAAGCTGGAGTCGGTGTTATTAAGTCTAGAGCACAGACAATATTAAAGAAATACAATATTTTTCCACACAAAGTAAACATAGTGCAGCACTTGCACCCTGACGATGCCGAACGTCGATTAAATTTTTACAATTGGTTTCAACTAAAAGTTAGAGAAAATGTAAATTTTGCAAGGATGGTTATATAGTCTGATGAAGCACACTTCTCAAGTGCTGGGATTTTTAATCAACAAAATACTAGATACTGGCATCAGGAAAATAAACATTTAGTATTTGAGCGGGAGCAACAAGGTTTAGTGTTGCATGTTACATTTTGGGCACACAACTCGTTTATCGAATATATGAAGGAGGTCTCTCAGGGGTTCGTTACCTAGAAATATTGCAGGAGTTAATACCGGAGTTGTTGGATAACGTTCCTCTGGCGCATTTAGATAATATCTTCTTTCAGCAAGATGGCACACCTGCACATAAATCTAATTTAGTACGCCCGTTTTTGGAAAATCAATTTCCTCAAAAGTGGATAGCCACTAATGGACCAATAAGGTGGCCAGCGCGGTCTCCCGATCTTTCGGTGCTGGATTTTTTCGTATGGGGCTATATACAAGATAAGGTCTATAAAACCCGCCACCGAGCAATGCAAGCTACCGAAACGGCTTTTCGAGATTTACAAGGACTATCAATCATATCATTGAATGCTCTTAATCGAATTTCAAAACTGACTGAATTAAGTGTCAGAGAAAATGGAGATCGTTTTCAGCAATTCTTGTAAATAATAAATAAGAAGTAAACTAAACCATTATGTATTTGTTTTGCTAAAGCTATTAAAGCTATATTTTAAAAAGGTTATGTTGTTGTGCAAGCTTTGCTTGCCAATAGCTTTGCTCAGCTTCGGCTTGAGATGAGCAGCGGGACGATGTAGGACGTAGTAGGTATTTGTTCGTAGTAAATGAGTAACAATTATCGTGGTTAATAACGTACTGATTTATTCTAAGACTTACATTCCATTTATACAACTATCAATTAAACAATGCGTGCGATCTCAATGATGCAAAATAGTAAAATTTAATAACATTATATTATGTATAGTCATCAGAACGTGCAAGGTTCAACTGACGTGACTGTAAGAAGGTCAGTGTAGACACTGTACATACCATCTAAGTAAATATTAAATATGCATAGAATTGTCTTATTAAATTATAGAAATTTTATGTGTAATTGTGAGAATTATACATTCTGCGGCCTGTCTCCGATGGATGAAGTGAGAGATCTTAACTCAAATTCCTCGTTTTGAGTGGTCCTGTGATCTGGTTTCCTGTTGCGTTTCTTCTGTTGATGCTGTGCTACAATGATTTTGGCTGTATACCATCCTGCAATTATAAGAATGGCTATGATAATTGTAGTGATGCTGCTAATTGCTATGGAATGATGGTGAATGTTTCGCCAAAGAATGTTCTGTAGTTGCTCTTGTTGGTGTTCTTGATCGTTTATCAGTTCATGAAGGCTGTCTGTCAGTTCGAACACTGGCTCGGTTGGTAAAATGTCTAGTTGTTTCTGGTGGATCGCATTGCCTAATAAGTTTGGGACCGCTTTGGAATAACTATTTAACACTGGAACGGTGGTGCTTCGTTTAGGCGTGAGTATGTTTTGTTTTGTTTGAATTATACACTCTTGAGATATTTGAATTATCCCTGTTGCGTTTATTGCAACATCTTCCCGCGCACCATTGCAGATTACAGATATTACCGTTGGAGAGCTGGATATGAACATCCAAGTATTGGCTGCGCACAGCTGTTTCCATAGTATGCCTTTTATGCTGCTTTTTTCAATGGCGCAATGTCTTGGAGCGGCTCGTTCATATATTTCATCTATAATACATGAAGGATTTGTTTCTATGTTTCTGACTGAACTTGGTGAACAGATAAACTGATGTGGATCATTGGGGTATGGTTTAATGCATTGTTGTAAGTCGTTTTCATAAAGTTGGAAGTACAGTTGCGTGTCGTAGGCGACGGCTATGTAGTAATTAGTGACGTGGAGGTTCCAATACGATCCGTTTTCGATTTTCACCGGAACTGGCGTTGCTTTTAGAAGTCCAAACTTGGCAACATCTGCTATTGGAAAGTACCCATACACTTGGAGACTTGTCTTATTAGCTGTCTGCTTCGTGGATAACATTGTCGGTACAATCCTTAAGTTATTCGGAAATTTTTTATTTGTTTCTTTTATGATATTGTTGATATATGCCGGTGATACTAGTTCGTATATTGTGCCCCTATTGAAGCGGATATTCAATAGTTTGTCATAGTATTCATTTATTTCGCTGATGAAGTTTTGTGCTACTTGGTAGGCGCTTAGCAGTTGAATATTTAGGGCATTGGTGTCTATTTGCTTGTACCAAGTCTGCATGTTGTTGATTGCTTCTAGTCCTTGGTTGAGTTTTTCTTGAAAATGTTTAAGTCTATTGGTGATCCTCGATTCTGTCTCATTGAACTCCGTGAGTGCGGACATCATAAATTTAGTTTGGTGATTGGACGCTCGAATCAATTGCTCTTGATTTTTGTTGAGCGAGTCGATATCTTGATACACTTCATCGTTGACTCCAAATACAGGTGTTAAAAATTTTCCAAGATAGCCTCTTTTCCGTCTTGTATGATGGACGTCGTTAAGATTCATCAGCATCCACTGGGTATGATTTTTTAACTCTTCCAAATGATGGGTTAGGGCTTCACATCTGGCGTCATTTGTAAGCTTTTTTGATTTATCACATAGGTCTCTAAATTGAGAAGCTACGTTGATTACTGCCTTCACATCATTTTCACTCCTGTTTCTGGAATGTGCTATTTCTATTCTAAAGACTCCTTTGTCAATTTGAGTTGTCCCTAGATGTTCTATGTAAAGGCCATGTTGGGGTTGGTGAATTTTGTAAGAGTTTTCTGCTGTCGTTGCAGAAATTAGCAAGAATAGAATTGTCAAAACATAAAGAAGTGCTGATTTTGAAGTTGTATGCTTCAGTCTTTTCTCTTTTGTGGTTCTTTCTTCTTTCTGTGCAACATGACTATTGATTTCTATTGTGGGCTGGGTAGCGGCTTGTGTATCTTGGTCTGTAGGCAAAGGAATTAACTTGTGAATTGGTCTCTTTTGAGTGACAACTCCTGGCCTTTTTATTGTTACGACTCGAACTGCTCCATCTTGACCTGGATGAATTTCCATTATTCTCGCCAAAGGCCATTTGTTCGGATTTATAGTTTCTTCTTTAATTAGAACCATTGTGCCCAATGGCAAATTTTCAATAGGCTTGTTCCACTTATATCGTTGTTGAAGTCTGGAAAGATACTCAGTAGTCCAGGTTTCCCAGAAGTCTTTCTTCATTTTTTGAACGAGTCTCCACCTTTGCGACAGATTACAGTTCGGGAAGGATTTAAATTCGGGGGAGCTAATAATTCTCTCCCTATTAAGAAATGTCCAGGGGTCAATGTATTGGTGTCATCAATATCTTCCGTTAGGGGGCAAAGCGGTCTCGAATTTAAACACGCTTCAATTTGGTGCACCAAGGTTGTCATTTCTTCATAGGTCAAAGTGCATGCTCCAATGACTCGCTTTAGATGATGTTTCATGGATTTGACACCTGCTTCCCAGATTCCTCCAAAATGTGGGGCTGCGGGTGGGATGAAGTGCCATTGTGTTCCTGAGCTGATAATTGCATTTTGCAGGTGAGGCTCTTCGATAATTTCCTTCACTTCTTCTTCAAATTGTTTTGATGCTCCCAAAAATGTAGTGCCGTTGTCACTATACATATTTTCACAATGACCTCTTCTTGCAGTGAACCGTCTGAATGCAGCTAAAAATGCTTCGGTTGACATATCGCTGACCACTTCTAAATGAATCGCTTTGGTGGCAAGGCACACGAACACTGAAATGTAGCCCTTGTACGACTTATGTCCTCTCCCTTTGGTGGTTCTAATTTGAATTGGACCAGCATAGTCCACCCCTGAGTTTGTGAATGGTGGTGCTGGAGTTACTCTTGGTTTCGGGAGTTGTCCCATAAATTGTTCTGCGGTTTTGGCTTTATAACGAATGCAACTGATGCATTTTTTTAATTGGGTTCTGACGGCTCGTTTCCCGTTAATAATCCAAAATGTGCTCCTAATATATGCAAGAGTTGCTTGGTTTCCGCCATGGAGAGTTCTCTTGTGAGCTTCTAGTATAACTAGCTTGGAAAAATGGCTGTGGTACGGACGAATCATTGGATGTTTCTTCTGGTAAGTTATTGGTGCGTTTTCTAGTCTCCCTCCGACTCTAATGAGATCTTCGCTGTCTAGGAATGAACTTAGATTCCGCAGTTTGCTGTTGTTTCCAACTGTCTTGGTAGTACGTAGTGATTTGTAGTCTTCACTAAATTCTTGTTTTTGAATCAATGCGACGACTTTTTTAAGGGTGACCTGTATTTCCTTAACAGAGAGAATAGGGCTTTCCTCTCTATTGGTAACTCGGTAGCAGTATGATAAAACTCGTAGCATTCTTGTAAGGTCAGAGAATTTTTCGCATATGTCACTTTTTACTACAATTTCAGCTTTGTAACAATTTGCTCTGATTTCCTCGTTTACTTCGGGGATTATCTTGGTCAGAGGAAGGTTATTGGATGAGTTGAGCCAGTGAGGACCTTTCCACCAGAACTCGGTAGCTTCCAGCTTATCAGGATCCAGACCCCTGGAGATAATATCTGCTGGATTTTCCTGAGACTTGACGTGATTCCAAGAAACTCCTGTTGCATTTCTGTGTATTTCACATACTCTATTGGCGACGAAGGTTTGCCACTTTGTAGGATCTCCTTTTATCCACCCTAGAGTGATCATGGAGTCAGTCCATGCGAATGTTTGGGTGTTGTCTAGTTGCAAGGCGGTTCTGGTTTTCTGTATTAACTTAGACAGAAGTACGGCAGCGCATAGTTCTAGCCGAGGTAGAGTTGTTCTATTCTTGGCTGGGGCAACTTTTGATTTTGCTTGTAGAAGTGTGACAGTATGTTCGTTTCCTTCTACTATTCGGCTGTAAATTACAGCACCATACGCCTTTTCTGACGCGTCACAAAACCCATGTAGTTCTGTTTTGGAGTTTCGGTAACGCATCCACCTAGGAATTCTAATTTTCTCTAGTTCCTTCACTTTACTTTGAAATTGCAACCATCTTGTAGATATTTCTTCGTCGACGGGCTGATCCCAGTTTAGGTTTCGTAACCATAGATCTTGGATAATGAGTTTGGCTTGAATGACAACTGGAGCTAGCCATCCCAACGGATCGAATAGTTTGGAGATTTCGGATAAAATGTTTCTTTTTGTTAGTTTTTTGATTTGTGAGATTTCTACTTTGAACTTAAATATGTCGTCTCCTGGGGACCACAAGACCCCTAAGGACTTTTTTTCTTCGTCTTGCGGCACCTCATGTGTTTTTTGATCTCTAAGTTCTTCCGGAATGGACTTTAGTAGTGCAGGAGAATTGCTTGACCATTTTCTTAAATTGAATTTTGCTGACCCAAGCATTTGCAACAGTTGTTTTTGAAGCTCTAGGGCTGTTTGAACGTTTGTTGCTCCTGATAAAATGTCATCAACATAGAAATCTTGCAATGTTGCTTCACTTGCTGCCGGAAAATTGTTTGCTTCTTTCTTTGCTAGCGTTTGAAGTGTTTTCATAGCTAGGTACGGAGCTGACGTGGTACCGTAGGTTACGGTGGTAAGTTCATGTTCAAACATTGGTTGATTAGGATGTTCTCTCCATAATATTCTCTGGAAAGGTTGGTCTTCTGGGTGTACTTTGATTTGGCGGTACATTTTCTCTATGTCTGCGCAGAAGACAATTTCATGTTTCCTCCAACGAATAATTATATCTGCGATATTTTGTTGTAACCTCGGACCGACGTGCGTGATCTGGTTGAGGCTAATATTTGTGGAAGTTTTACAGGATGCGTCAAAGACTGTTCTTAAGCGAGTGGTTGTACTTGCTTCTCTGATGACAGCTTGATGCGGAATGTAATATTTTCCTTGATTGATTTCTTGTCGTCCAACTTTCCGCATATGACCTAATTCTAGATATTCCTTCATAAAATCTATGTACTGGTCCCGTAGTTCGGGATCGTGTTGAAATTTTTTCTCAACGTTTACAAGTCTTGCTGCTGCTCGTGGCTTTGAGTGGCCTAGAGTTTCTGGCGATTGCTTGAACGGAATTCGAACTACAAATCTTCCTTCTTTGTCTTGTTGTGTGGTTTTTTCGTAAAATTCTTCGCACGCTTGTTCTTCCTGTGTTAATTGGTGACATGGCATTATTTCTTCAATCTCCCAGAATTTTGTTAGCTGATTATCTTCTTCATATTGAGAAATCATACTAATTACTTCAATACTTTGAGGCTCAGATAATATAGAACCAGACACAATCCAACCCAGTTCCGTGTTTTGTTTCAGAAGACCCTCTTTAGTTTTCTGAAGGTCGTTCAGGATTATGGTTGCATATTCCTTGGCTCCTAAAATTCCATCTATTGGTCCAGGAGTCATAAAGGTAGTGTCTGCTAAAACTTCATTTTTCCAGTTGTCTATGTTATGTATTTGGAGTTTTTGTTTCGGCATGGAACGTGTTAACTTTGGGAGGACTATCATGTTAACTTCCATAGAAAATGTACTTTTGAATCTTGGTCTAATCTGGGCATTAGTGGATCATTTGGAAATTTTAGGGTCTCCCCCGGCAACACCAGATATTTCAGCTCTGATGTGGGGCGTGGCAAATTTAGTCGTTGGGCGGCTTCTTCCGTAACAAACGAAGATTGTGAACCTTGATCGATCAGAAGTCGTAATGGCTGCGATGAACTTGAAGTGGAAACTTCAACAAGGGCTGTTGCGAGAAGAACGTTCTCATCTTGTTTGCTAGTATGGTGTGTTGAAGTATTTCTATTGGTTTTAGGTTGATTATTTGACCTTCCTGCACCGGCGTTGTATTGGGAATTTCTTGGTGGATTGTTAGAACTTCTTTGAAAACCTCTGGGTTGGTAGTCTGTTGACCGTTGTTGGTTTTGTTGATATCTTTCAAGGTGTAGAAGTGTATGATGCTGGCGACTGCATATATTGCACCTTGTTTGGCTGAAACACCTTTTGCCAACATCATGACTTAAGCAATTATAGCACATGTGTTTTTCTTGGACTTGTTTGTTTCTTTCTTCTGCTGAAAGCGTTTTGAACTTTTGGCAGTGGTACGTCATGTGTTGTTTATCTTTGCAGAATAGACAACCAGCGTTACTGTGTTTTTTGTTATTGTCTGATGCGACGTTAACGGCAATGGTTTCTAATGACTGGAATCGTCTTTCTAAGAAGTTCATAAATTCTTCGAACTCTGGGATATCATGCGGCTTCTGAAGATTTTGTTCGTATAGACGGTTGGTTTCAGAATCCCATTTTCTGAGGATTATTCGAATTACCATTGGACCCCATGTATCGATTTCTACATCTTGGTTTTTCAACGCCTGTAGACATTCTCTTGTAGTGTCGTGTAGTTGTCTTAGTTTCAGTGCGTCTTCTTTTGTAACCGTTGGTACGTCTAATATCTTATCAATTAGTTGGAATGTTAGTAGCCTTTTGTTTTCATATCGCTTTTGCAATAACTCCCATGCTGTTTCGTAATTAGCTTCAGTTGACTCAAGGTGTTGAATCAATTTGCCTGCTTCTCCCCGTGTGTGGGTTTTCAGATAGTGCATCTTTTCGGCCTTGGTCAGTGCTTGGTTTTCATGAATTACTCTTTTGAATATATCGAAGAAATTAGACCAGTTTTCATATCCTCCATAAAAGATCGGGATAACGACTTTTGGAATTGCTAACTTTTGCTGTGGCTGGTTCACCACGATTTGTTGAGTTTGGGCCATGATATTTTCTTGAGCTTCTAAAGTTAGTTTTTCCAGAATTTCTTCGTACTGGCCAAGAGTGTCTGCATAAGTATTATTGACAAAATAGTTGTTTTGAAACTTTGTTTCATTTATCATTATTTCTTCATGCAGTTGATGAATAGCATCCCATTGTTTTTTAATTTTTTCCATGTGAAGCTTATAGCGAGATTTGGACTTTCCTTGGCTTAGTTCCGTTTCAATTTGGTTTAGGTCGGTTTGTAGTTGTTGCAGCCTGAACTTTTGTTTTTTCAGACGGTGTTCTTGTTCTTTTTCCGCCAAGGGATCGGCGGAACTTGCTGAAGGTGTTTCTGCTTTTGGACAGGTTTTTAGGTAGTTTAGTACTTCTTCGTATTTTTCTTTTAATTGGTTGTCATATTTTTTGGTAAAATATGCATGTTCGGTGAGGTTTAGGTTTTTTATTTCCTTGTCGTTTTTCTGGATACTTTTCCATATTTTTTCTAAGGTGGCGATGCGGTCTTTTATATATGTTTCAGTTTTTCTCAAAGAAGAGTCCTTCTTGCTATTGCTGATAAGCTGGATTATTTGTTTTCCTAGTTCTTCTTGTTCTTGAACAAGCTCATTCATTTTGCTTTCCGCAGACATGATGAATTTTTGAACAGACGGGACGGGATATTTTGTTTGTTTATTTGTTTTTTGTTTACTTTCGGCTAGTTTGCAAGTAGTGTCTGTTTGTGTTGTATGTTAAGCTGAGTTCAATAATATATGCCCGCCAGCGTGAACTGGCACAGGTATATCTTATTTATTCCTTTTAGTATTCCCCTCGCCAGCGGTAACTGGGCAACAAGGAAAATACCAATTATTAAGTAACGTGTATATTTGTGTGTGCGAGTGAAGCTAACGGCACTTTGCTTTTTCCCACCACTTAGTTTTTTCGAGTGCTTCTTCACGTTACCCTACTCAGTTCAGGCAACGACACCCTAAAACAGGTTTTGGTGGTAAGCTATTCGCCGAAAAGCTCTTTAAATCTTGCTTCTAGCCTGGTTACGAATTCAAACGGTTTTTTATCTATGGTTGGCGTGACTGGCAAACCTGAATTGTGCGTTTTGATATCAACTCCGTCTAAAGAAGCTATAACGATTTCTTCTAATTTTTCTTGACGTTTCTTAGCTCTTTGGTTTCTGTTCAGCTTTTTTCTTGCCATGTACGACAGACTTCCTGACAACTGTGATTATATGGTTGGTTTTGGTTGCTTGTAGATGGACGGACGATAAAGTTGATGGACGGATACACGGTTGTGTATATTGGACGGATGTTCTTCGGTTGAAGAACGGCTTTAAGGCTCGAAGGACCAATGTGCAAGCTTTGCTTGCCAATAGCTTTGCTCAGCTTCGGCTTGAGATGAGCAGCGGGACGATGTAGGACGTAGTAGGTATTTGTTCGTAGTAAATGAGTAACAATTATCGTGGTTAATAACGTACTGATTTATTCTAAGATTTACATTCCATTTATACAACTATCAATTAAACAATGCGTGCGATCTCAATGATGCAAAATAGTAAAATTTAATAACATTATATTATGTATAGTCATCAGAACGTGCAAGGTTCAACTGACGTGACTGTAAGAAGGTCAGTGTAGACACTGTACATACCATCTAAGTAAATATTAAATATGCATAGAATTGTCTTATTAAATTATAGAAATTTTATGTGTAATTGTGAGAATTATACAGTTGTACTGTTAAATTGTTGAGTTGTTATGTTAAAATTGCTCAATTTAAATTGTTGAAATGTTATGTCGAAATTGTTAAATTTAAATGGTGGATATGTTGAATTGAATTGTTATATACTTGTTACTTGTTTTTGATGTTTTCTTAAAATTGTTATTGATGTTTGGTAATATATTTATATTACTTAAAAATTTAGTATAAAATTTTAATTGAAACTCCAATTTAAGGTTTTTCATAGGTATCTGGGATATTTTAGAAAAAAATATTTAAAAATGTAAATTTTAGGCCAACGGATACAGATAAATACCACAAATTATATATTTGAAAAGCTAAAAAAAAACCTATCGAACTGTCAACCAATATACGGGGTGTCCCATTTAAAAAAACATAATATTGGTAAATAACTCAAAAATGGTAGGTGATAAAAAAATTGACTAAGCTACTGAATTCTACGTAAAAAACTGCGTAATAAGCAGTTTTTACCTTTTTGATATCTCAAACGGTAAGCGAGTTACGAGAGGGGTCCCAAAATGCAGTATTTTCAAAATCACCCTGTATCTCAGAAACGAAGCGGGCTGGGAAATTTTTGTTTACGGCATCTTTAGTTTCACAAAAATCGAGAACAGTGTTGCGAAAAAAAAACCGCAAGTTTCTATATTTTCAAATAGCCGAGATACCCCGTAAAAGCATCGAACTTTGGACACTCTGTACACCGGTTAGTCCAGGAAGTTTTGACCAACTTACTTGAATGAATTTCGAGAGTGTTTAGGTTAATTTTAAAGACATCCATTAGGGCATACTAAAAAAGCTGAAAAACAATAAGTTCGAAAGAAGAAAAACATTTAGTTCGAATGTCACAAAATTCGAATTACACATTCGAATGTACAACTATATATTGGTTTTTAATGTGTCAATAAAAAATTAAAATTACTTTAAAATGACAAATTAAAAAACTTTAACAGAAGTAAAAAGTTTAACTTGTCTTATAAAGAATATTTATACTACAAAAAACTAATATACTTTACTAACGCCCAAAATTGCAGCTAGTTAAAAACAAATGCATTGACGCTACGCTATTAACAATCCACATTAAGGGCGTGTCATCATATAGTGGAAACCTAGAAGATTCCCTTTGTAGCGTTTCTTTTGAAATTATTACATCCGCAATATCTATATTGTATTGTAACTCTTATGGTACATTTTTTGTAGAAGTCATTTCAAAAACAACAGCTTTTTAATTTTAACGTGCAAAAAATAGTGTTGAATCAATGAGATCGAACGAACGCTTTGGCAGTTGGCGTGCGAGACGGAGCGGCAACAGTGCAGACCCGCCTTATTAGTTGTCGAGAGAAAAAACCAGCGGGGAAATAAAATATTATACTTTTAGGCCGGAAATTCAATCGAAGCAGCTCGCTCCGTCATCAGACGGAACTAAGGGCCAAAGTCTATGTTGCTAGTCTTAAGCCAATGATACCAGAAACAGAGTAAGAGGAAACTCGACTCTATAACAATTTATCAGTTTCAATTAAAAGGTACTTTTTAAAAATTTGAAGTGGAATTATTAGAGAGAGTATAAAGACTTGGAGTATATGACGAGGAAGATGGTGGAAAAGTATAATAAATGGGGTTTGGAGATCGACATGAACAAACACACTACATGGACATTGGTAGTTACAGGCTTAGAGTATTGGAAACAACAGGCTCTATTGCGGTACTTAACAGTGTACTATGGGATCCTGACCTGCGATCTTTCCATTTAGAAGTGTAGGCTTGAGACTTGGTATGTCTGGCACTTTTTAAGTGTTCCGCATGACTGGTCCGATACCTTCCTTGGGCACTTTTAGTGGTTGGATTAATAAAATAACGACTCTGTTTATAGACTTGGGGTCGACTGCGAACAATAACAAGGCTTTTTACTGAACACAAATACAACACTACACACCTGCGTAGAACGTCGTGGGAAACCACTACGTAGAACACATTCCTTGGTATCATGGTATAGTTCAGTTCACTAAAGAAACTAGATGTATCTTGATATAAGATAAGTTTCACGCCACTGACCGTCAATTGCCAACGCCCGATAATGTGTACGGAATTTTAAGAAGAATTCAGTTTAATTTCGAATTAAGTTTGTCACATTCGGCATACGGCCAATGAAAACCGCAGCAGAACGCATGCTTGAACCCGAGTTGGATTAAGGGAGACGTGCAGCAGAAATAACAAACAATAAATAGAGAGGAGTGCGAATACCAGAATCCGTAAATGAGGCAGGTACCACAAATGATAATAGAAGATACGTCAGATAAAAGATTCTCTAAACAAATTCTCGACTGGACTCTCTCCTAGTAGATTAGAGTAGATTAGAGTAGATATCATGTAGATTGATGTTACTATATATTTATTTGTTGGCTCATATAGTTAAAAAAAAAGACATTTGTGAGTTATTTGGCTTCTTACTTATGTATCGTGTTTTTAGACAACGTTCTATGCCCATGTCCAAACTTAAATAAAACAGTTCCTTCTTGAAAAAACTGACAAAACCGAAAGGGAGCTAACAAAAAATAACTAGGAGAAGTTTATGGGATTTTTCACACCTTTGAGAATAATCGAAGCTTCCTGTGAGTATTTATTTTTACTTTATTCGTAATGTCACAATGTCGCGACTTACTGGAAACAGCCGTATAGTTAACACATTTTTTCTTAAGAGAGCTTTTCGGGTAGCCAAATTCTCTAAATATACCCCAAATTTGTTGATTGCTAATTTGTTTACTTAATTTTTATAAAATGATTTTACTAATATGAGTCGACGGATGTCAGGCACCCAAGAAAAAAAGGTAGTAAAGAATCTATAAATTGCATAATTTGTTACCATTGGATTGTGCTTAATAAAAACCAGATTTTCCCTTACTACCCAGTTATCATAGGCTATATTAAACGACCTGTGATAACATGAAGGAAAGAGAAAAGCTTGTATCTCATGATTTGCATTTCTGGTTTAATTTTTAATAAAGACCATTAAGACGGTTTTGTAGTTTTTCGAATTATCTGAAAGAAACAATATAAGTAGTCATAGTACCATATGTAGCGCCTCTTTAATATTGGTAGCTTCTGATATATATCAAGTTTTTAAGTGCTTACTTGAGCCATGACCCTCAATGTCGTTAGGACCGGTGAGATAATACAAGCTAAGTCTACTGTTGTTAATTTTTGGTCTGAAGGTAAAGGTGCTGGGATTTATATCACTATCAGCTGTAGGCGGGGGTAAGTAGCTTTCTGCGTCAAATTCCCAGTCTGGAGTGAACGAACCAAACAAAGTTAAATATTATTAATTTAGGAATGGAAGAATGGAATGACACTATATGATTTAAATGAAGGATGACTGGTCGAGCTATTGCAGTTTTTGACAACATATGCAGATCAAAATTATATAACATATACAAAAATGGTTAAATAGAGAGTCCTAGACTATTCTATTACAAACTTAAAGTCGCCTACAGAATGGCTCAAGCTTAATAATACTTATTAGTGAGAACCCAATTTTTATAGTACAAATAATATTTTAATATTTACCGAGAATAACAAACAATCGTTTCGAAATTAAATTGCCGAATTTAATTATTCACGATATTTGTGGTGTCCAAGCTTAAAGGTTTCAAAAGAATAAATAGATCAAAAAATAAATTTTTGAGAAAAACTTCGAAAACGTTAATTTTAGCCAGAATACAAAAATTTACTTAAATCTTAATGGTTTCACAAAATACTTGATATATCGCATTTTTCCAAAGGCTTTGGGTTGCAGCCACACTTATCGATCGTGGACAAGCATCTTCGTTCATCTCTAGCCGATTAAAATTCAAGGAAATTATGTAAACAGGTTTTAAATTGCTAATATAATCAACCACTACATAGCGCCACGCACGTCCGATTGATGTTTATTTTTCTAGTCGACGCTCGATGGGTGTCATTCATAACAGCCGTTGACCCTTGATGGTATTTGACAATTTGGCATTGCAGAATTCTTATGTTAACACTTAACATATCGTAAGGATGAATATGAATAATGTAACACATCAAACAGCACGTGGTTTGTATCTACAATTTTTATTATTTTATATTTTGGCTTTGAAGTTTGATTGCCAATAACAAAATTCGTAAATATTAAAAGATTGGTTGCACTCAGTGCAGTGTGTCAACCCTTTTAAAGTACGCAGTTGATTGTACGCGATCGATCATAATTGACTGAATGTGTGACTGCCATTTTATTTTCTTATCATCTTACCACCAAAAAATATTGTAAACGCATGCATTAACTGTAAAGCAAATAATTTATTTATTACACTACATAAAAAAAATAGTATTAAACTAAAATTATACAAAATATGAAATATTCTTCATTAATTTATAGAAAATATTCTTCAAATACACCGTCCCCTAGTCGACACATTTTTCAATATTTTCTCGAACACGTTTATTACTGTTTTTAATTTTTTTAGTAGAAATTGATTGAACATCTACAGAAGAAGTTTCCATCGCTATCCAAATTGATTGTTTAGAAAATCAGAAACTTCCGCATCAAAATGTGAGGGACATCCGTCTTGTTGAAAAAACATTTCGTGGTAAAGTACCTAGCAACAATTCTAAATGATCGAAGAAAAAAACGTCTTTAACCTACGAAGATAACTTTGCCAATTGCACATGCCATCAGAAAATAGAGCCCAATTATATCATGGTAAGAAATATTACTTTGATATAATATTCTTCGCTCGTGGGGTTTTAAATTCTTAATTATTTTGCTACAATATGCTGTTGAAATTTTTTGTATGCAGGTTTTTCTAGCAATTTTCCAAATCTTGACCTTGATTCCTTAGAGACATCACAAGTTTTCTTCTACTTTTCACATTTATAACTAAATCAGTGCTGCTTCTCAACTTTTTGATTAACTTATGAACTCTTTTAGAAATCACGAAACCATATGAATTTTCGCCATTTCGGTTGCGTTTTACTAAATAAATCCTTTGCTCTACATGATTGTGCATTTGTACTATATTTTTGACTACAGATGTCATAGGTTTATAAAAATTAAGGTAAGGGTGATAAGAAAATAAGCCTTATTTAACGAAAACATAAATATTTAAATGTAATTTTGTATTCCGACTACGGATGGAATTCTAAACAACTTTTTCACCATGGGACCTCCCTGGGTACAAGCTTTTATGATAAGGGTAGGAACCCAGTTTTTAGCCCATAATACAAAATACAGCCATTTTTTTCTGCATTATTTTAAATGATTTTGACTTTTTATGTTAACCCTTTTAATGTCCGACTAGTTTATTATTTGACAAATAATGGCATTATGTCAAATTTAGTTAAATAAGAAATAACACGCGTTATTATAAAAAATAATGCGCTAAGGCATTAGAAATAATAATTTGTTTTACTATTATTAAAACTAGATTTGCCTCACTTAGTCGGACATCAAACGCTGAAGGTACCACAGGTATTATAAGGGATAGCTCTTTCGGTCGATGTATATCCCTCGGGCCAGAGGCTCTCGTGAAGCACTGTCGATCTCTAGCGTTATTAGCCTTATAATACCCTTGATACCTTAATAACTATAAAGCGCCTCTGACGTCACATAATTATGAATAGGGTACACTTGGTAGCATGCTACATTTTACTCGACCTTCAAAGAATCACCAGCTAATACAAATCGTTTAACGTCAAACAATAGAGATATATACGAAAGCTTTCTCGCGTAAGAATATGTAAAATTAGTCATTCTTAATTTTTATTGTGCTGTGAAAACACACACATACATCACTGAAGAGGTTGAAAAATTTTTTATTTATTTAATCAAATTCCATCAAGTGAACCCACAAGAACTGGGTGGTTAAAGCTCACTGGACAAGAAAATAATTATCTTAGCAGTACAATAGTATTTTTATGCGGAGTTCATTAGCTTCTTAACACTTATTCATTTTTTAGCTAAAACAAGACACAGATAATTATATACGATGAAAGTTGACTGGTGGAGTTAAAATAATGAAGAAGCATGTAATCCCACATAAGTTCTTATGTAACGTTACTGATGCTGATAGGAAACGAAAATCTTTGAAACGAGTTGAACACGAAAAAACAAATATCGGTAGATGATGAAATATTTCAAAAAAGATAAAAATAATTTCAGTGATATGAAGTTGACAACACCATTCCAGAACACAAAATATAATGAAATTGACAATGCTTAATTTGAGTGTAACAGTAAAACTTCATGTGCCTAGCAAGTACGTTGAATTAGAAGGAATCTATGTTTTCTATCTATCATCAAAGCTAAAATCTTAAGCTGAATTAAAACAGTTTTATTACTGTCAATAATGATTATAAATAAACAATGGTTAACCAAAAGCTAGAAGAATACATAAGACCTGCAAGAACGAAATATAATACACTAAATATGATCTGCAACTCTTTGTTCTCGAATTGCAGGATGATTTAAATAAAATTTTGTTTTTGTAATAATACTAACGGTTATTATAAATGTATGTTCATGCAATCGATATTTACCTGAAAAAATACTGTAGTCGATTTGAGGCTTCCACAGATCTTGACTATGTAATACTGGACTCTCTGGTTCTCGGGGGTATTCATATACGCAGTGATATTTTTGCTTTTTAAACCATACTCCTTTAGACTTCTGGAATATTAAAAATGCATCGAAAACATAAGATAAATATTTTTATAATAATTGAGAATAATGCTTTTCTCAAAGGAAGACGCTATACCTATAAATGCAGACTTATGAAGTAACAATAAGGATTAAGCATATAAAAAATACAATTTACACAAAATAATTATTTATTATAAAACGTAGTTAATAAAATAACTCAGATATTATTTCCAGAAAAGTAAGCATATATACATGCAATAATACAATGTAATTTATTTTAACGATTTTTTTTGTTTGAACATACCACGAAGGCATGAGGCTTAAGAATAAACAACCGTTGCATTAAACAGTGGCTGCCTTTTTTTTAGTGACTCCGCGCTCTGTCAGTCGGAGACTCCCTCGAAGTTCTCCAAATACCGAAACACTCGAGACAAGTTAACGAGAGTGACGTAAATAACGTTTTATCAATGGCAAAGCAGTAATTGGAGTCAGATATTATTCAAAGTCCCAATAATATGAAATATTCTAGTATGAATTAGTATTACTATATTAGATATTGTAACATGTATTTTAAACTAATTTCTTGTTAATTGACACATTTCACCACACACACACACACACACACACCGTGATTAACCGTTCGCTTGCAGTACAGCTCTTGCTTCCACCTTGATTTCGACAAAACCGAGTTGTCCGTCTTCGAACGGATTAAATTCTATATTATGCTCTTTAAAAAACGTTTATAGTTTTTTATTGCATGTTGATGACTGCATACTCTTCATGACTGCTGTTAATTCAGGAATTGTAGTGCTTCCATCAGTTTTATATTTTTTTGAATCGTAGAATTCTGAAAACTGACGACTTGGCTTTGTTTATTTATAACTGTATTTCTCGGTAGTGATTTTTCAATAAATGTATTAATTTCTCCCTCATCAACGTCTCTCCAGCGATTGAAACTCATTATTTATAAAATCACAATGAATAAAATTATTTGTCATTGCCGCTGTAATAAAATGTAACTAAGGAAATTATTAATTTTTTTTGGACCAATTTGAGTCGATATATATGAATTCTATTCTCAGACAAATATACAAAACAAAAATAAAGCATGAATGACTGATGAAGTCTTCGAGCTAATGGAAGAACGGAGAGACAATAAGAATAATGAAGCCAAATATCGCCAACAACAACGGAGTAAAATTAAAGAGGCAAACAAAACATGAGCCAATCAAAAATGCCAAGAAATTGAAGATCTGGAGAAAATTCAAATTAATTTTCAGGTACACAAGGAAATCAAAGAATTTACTAACACTGGACCAATACTAAATACATTTAGATAAAATTAATAAAACAATTTTGGATCCAGAAAAGCAGCTTAAAGCATGGTGCCAATACACTGAAAATGTATTTAAGGGCAACCGCACAGATATTGAAAATAACGACAAATTAGACGGTCCTGAGATATTTACGTCAGAACTAACAAACGTACTACGCTTAAATCAAGACGGTAAGGCTGCTGGACCTGATGGTTTAAGCATAGAACTGATACAGCTCCTGCATTAAAAATATCTTTAACAGATTCTTAATGTTTTTATTAAGGTTTATATAACAGCTAGAATACCCGAAAAATGACTTTTGTCGACTTCTTTATCATTCTACCCAAGAAATCAAACGCCAAGAAATGTAATGAATATAGCCTAATTAGCCTCATGTCTCATGTATCAAAGATATTTCTACGGATTACATACACCCGCATTTGGAGGAATTTGGACATTAACATAAGCGAACCTATTTTCTCCCTTCAAGTCCTAATACAAAAATGTGTCGATCAAGAAAATGACGTTGTAGTCTGCTTTATCGATTATGAGAAGGCGTTTGATAATGTTAGACACGTTATCTTAATAAATCTGTTAGAAAGAATTGGACTTGATGGTAAATATATCAACATAATCAAACATCTGTATTGGAATCAAACATCTCAAATTTAATGCAAAACTTTACGTCTGAAAATATTGAAATCATGAAGGGTGTGAGGCAAGGGTGCGTAGTTCTGAGGGAGACTTCAAGTAGGCTCTAGAACAACCTGAGGATGGTATTAAAATAAACGGGAAAATTGTTAACAACATTAGGTACCTATGCAGACAATATGGCTTACAACCTTCTGGATCTCCAACAACTCTTAGACAGTATAAATGCCACTGGGAAAAAATGCGGACTTAAAATAAATTATTCTAAAACCAAATTTATGGCAATATCAAAAAAACAATACTGATAACACTGCGCTGGTAATCAAATAATACTTATAATGTTGGATGAACGATAAATGGAATCTAGATGAAGAACTCAACACTAGAATTGAAATAGCCAGAAACAACAACAAAAAAGTTATGTTTTGTCCACCTTGTTCTATGATGTGGTAGGTTAGACCTTGAAAGTTTCCAGTATGCGAAAACTTCATAAATATTTATTTTTCAAATTACCTCTATTATTTTGCTCCATATACTATAGCGTATTATCTAGTTTTTAAATAATTTTGTACATACCCCTTTTTACTTCGCTCATAAAAGTAAAAAATCACCCTTCGAGATTTTTCAGATCTTTACGTTTCAAGGTCTCTAGATGCCAAAAAACATTTTTTCTAGATTCCGTCGATCTGTCTGTCAATCTGTCTGTTAACGGCATAGCTGAAAAACTACTTACCCGATTGACTTCACATTTTGGTCAAAAATTAAGGTTGATATGGGGATAACCTGGAAATATTTTAGTAACAATCCAATAAGGCAAAACAAAATGGCGGCCTAGTGAAATGTAAAAAAAATTATTACTACAAAAGTGCTTGTCTCAAATTTTGCACAAAAATCAAGTATTATGTGGGAATCAACTGGTAAAAATTTGGAACGAATCCAAGATAGTGAAACAGAATGGCGGCTTAATAAAACATTTAAACATTCAGCCTGAAAAAAAAACTACTTAATGCACTGATTTCAAATTGTGGCCATAACTAATTGTGATATAGAGATGAACTAGTAAAACTGTGGTACTAATTCAAGATGGTCGAACAAAATGACAGCGAAATAAAATTTTTGTAATCTGAAAAAAAATCACCCTCTCAGGTTTTTCCATATCTTTAAACTGTAGCGTCCCTAAATTCCAAAAAATATGTTTTATCAATTCCGTCGGTCCGTATATCGGTTTGTCTGTCAGTTCGCTTCATAGTTTAAAAACTACTCATCAGATTCACTTCAAAAATTAAGGATCGTTTGATGATGATCTGGTAATATTTTGGTAAAAATCCAATATGCCAAAACAAGATGGGAAGCCTAGTGGAATGTTAAAAAAACTAATACGATTTACCTCAAATTTTGCAAAAAAATCAAGTGTTATATAAAAATGAACATTTTGGTATGAATATAAGATAGCAAAACAAAATAAAATATTGAAAAAATCAGCCTAACAAATCTATTTATTAGATTAATTTCAAATTTTGTGCAAGCGGTCAAATAAAGTTTTTAAAAACTCAAAGTAAAAAAATCGTATTCAACTGACTTTAAAATTTGCAGAAAAATTAAATGTAATATAGAGATGAACTGGTACGAATTCAGTATGACGTAAAAAAATCGCTGTCTGTCAATGTAAAAACTACGAATTTATTTTAAATTATATCTAAAAATCAAGTGTAGAATAGGTAGAAACTGATAAAATATTGGTAGAAATCCAATATGATGGAACAAAATGGCGTCCAAGAAAAATGTTTGAAAAGACAGTATATAAATATGCGTTTCTAAATAACTATCTACTGAACTAAATTGGGAAATATTCATAACGAGGAAAATTAGGGGTAAAGGAAATTTACCGATTTTTATACTATGCATTTGATATATTTAACCTATTGTAGACTGAAATTTTTTGAAAATTATGTTATTTATAGTGCCCTGAAAAAGAAATTAATTATTTCGAAGGCTTATTAGAAAATCTGTTGGACAGCAAAAATTTATAATGTTTGCAGATGCAAAATAGTCTACGAGAAGAGTTGCTTTCGATTGTGTCACAGATATACATATATTATAGGGTGGTTATAGAATAATTTATTTTAAGCCCGATTTTTCCCTAGCGGCATTTATACTGTCTAAGAGTGGTTGAAGATCCTGGATATTGTTAGCCAATATAACAGTATTGTCTGCATACCTAATGTTGTTAACAATTTTCCTGTTTATTTTAATACCAACATCAACTTATTCTAGAACCTACTTGAAGTTTGCGTCAGAACAGATGTAAATTAACAGCGGATAAAGTACGCAGCATCCTTGTCTCACACTCTTCATGATTTTAATATTTTCAGACGTAAGGTCTTTGCATTAAATTGCTGTTTGATTCCAATACAGATGTTTCATTATCTTGATATACCATCAAGTCTTTTTAACAGGTTTATTATGATGTCGCGTCTAACATTATCAAACTCCTTCTCATAATCGATAAAGCAGGTTACAGCGTTAGTTTGTTGATCGAGACATTTTTGCATGAGGACTGGAAGGGAGAAAATAGTTTCGCTTATGTTAATGTCCAATTTTCTCCAAATCCGAAGGTGTATAATCTGTAGAAATATCTTCAAGAGCTGAGACATGAGGCTAATTAGGTTATATTCATTAGATTTTTTAGCGTTTGATTTCTTGGATAGAGTGAGAAGACAAAAGCCATTTTTCAGGTATTCTAGCTGTTATATAAAGCTTATTAAAAAGTACGGTTATCACGTTCCAGTATTTTAAATTTGTGCTTAGATCGTTAGTATAGGAAAACCTTTTTATTTGAAATATCTTTATTCAAAAAGCGACGTTTCGACACTTCATTGTGTCTTTTTCAAGCTAAAAACATTAAATTATGACATACGTATAGGATAATTACACATTATACAAGACAAGCAAAGACAAAAGAATACCTAAAAAACTAATATCACAATATATAAATGAGGTACTAGGCCTCCAATCACCTACCTTATGAACTGGATGATATTTTATTCATTACATGTAACAAACATATTAGAATATCTATAATGAGTACTAAACCGGACATTTTCTTTTTGTTTATATTAGAATCAATGTCGGTGGTTAAAAGTTGAAAATTGTCATTATTTTTTAGGTAAATTAGGTTGCCAAATATGAGGAGTGAAATTCACAATAACACCAGAAGACAAACTTTTATCACCAAATTCAGACAATTTGGCAGCAGAGTCAGCGCTGAGGTTTGTCAAGCCGTAACAACACCAGTACCGCAACAAGGATGCACGGATAGTTCAAGAGAGAGTTAAAACGGGCACGTGTTCAACAGAAAGTTCTTCCGTTTATGGGATCCATATTACAATCGTCAAATATTTTTTATCGGGTGCCAACTGAGATGTTTCCCATTCTTTCATTCTGTCAGATATTTTCAAAAAAATAGCAATTTATACAGTTGATTAGGAAATGGTCCATTTTGTATTGTAGTATCACACCTTATAATTAGTTATATCCTTACACTAAATACCAATATTATACAAGTTCTTTATACACCGATATATCTACATAGACACATGCACACACATACACATATATGTTTTTTTTATATCACTTTCACTCATTACAAAATCACCACATTACTGTTTAGATATCATCGTTGTTTTATGTTATATTGAATTTGGCCTAGACATGTTTATGTAGGTCATCTCTGAAATACTACGTTTGGAAAAGTTTTTTTCGTGATCAAGTGTTCTGACCTTGTTAAATTCAAAATTATGTCCAGTGTCGAAATGGTGTTTTTCTAATGCTGTTTTTTCTTCTTTTATACGATTTTTTTCTTTACAGTCATAGGTATGTTGTTTTAGTCTGTTTTCAAGATATTGTTTTGTTTGTCCTACATACACTTTGTTACATGTACATGGTATACAATATACAATACCTGAGCTTTTTTCAATCGGTATTTGATCTTTAAGATTAGTAAATAAGTTATTAGTTGTCCTAAGTTTATAAAAAAACAATATGCATATTCTCGCCTTCAAAACATGTTTTAATTTTTTGTGATAAACCGTATATTAAAGGAAACTTGTAATATGTTACTTTTTGTTGTGTGGTCTGTTGGTTTAGTTGAGTTTGATTAGTATTAGAGTGTTTCTTTTTAAATTTATTCACACACATTTATACAAACGATTCAGGGTAATTAATCACTTTGGCCAAGGTTTTTATTTTAATTAAATTATCATTCCAATAATGTTCGCTGCTCAAACATTGTGACCTGTATATTAGGTTAGTTATAATGCTCACTTTATGTTGTGTCGTATGGTAAGAATAATAGTTTAGCATTCTACCAGAGTGGGTCGGTTTCATGTACCAGTTTGTAGTGATTATTAAAAAGATTAAGAAGCTGTTTAAGATGTTCTTAATCCAAGAGCTGTATCAGTTCTATGATAAAACCATCAGGTCCAGCAGCCTTACCGTCTTCAGTCAAGCGTAATGTGTTTGTTAGCTCTGACATAAGTATCTCAGGTCCGACATTATTTTCAATTTCTGTGCAATTATACTTAAATAAATTTTCAATGTATTAGCACCATGTTTTAAGCTGTTCTTCTGGATCCAAAATTAGTTAATCCGTTTTATCTAAAAGTATTGCTTGATTACGTTCTGGTCCAGTGTTAGTAAATTCTTTGATTTTCTTATGTGGCTGAAAATAGTAGTGAATTTTCTCCAATCTTCAATTTCTTGACATTTCTAGTTGGCCGATTTATATTTTGACTCTTTAATTTTACTTTCAATCATTTGATGTAGTTGGCGTTATTTGGCTTCATTATTCTTATTGTCTATTCCATTAGCTCAAAGATTTCATCAGTCATCCATGCTTTATTTTTCTGTGGACTGTTCAGACTGTCAGTGGCGGTTTGGTTTATGATTTTTTTTCCTTGTTCTCGTATGTCGTCATTGCTTTTGGGTGTTTGTCCGAGCTTTAGATTAACTTCTCTGTGTACAGCGATTTTAATTGATATGTCTTTAAGCTTTTCTAAGTCTATAAACGGGATTCGATATTCGCACCAGGATAGGTTTTCATTGATTTTACTGAATTTCCAAGTACAGATTACCCTAGGCGGCAGTTGGTACTATGTGTTACCAAGAATAAAATTATTTTTCTGGAAAAATTCCAGTATTCGATCACCCGCTTCGTTTCGTTCACCCAGTCAATACCGACGATGTCTTGTATTTCTCTGGCTAATTTTTGCATTCATGACCCCCATGACAATATTTAGATCACCTTTCTTGACTGTCTTATAATTTATCAATTATTTGTGAATAGACTTCTTCTCTTTTAGCTTCCGGTTTATCTTGCTGTAGGGGCATAAGATTGAATAATATTAATACTGCATGTATAACCACTGATTTGCAATAATATGCATCTTTTTGAATATGGAAATGTTTTGTACACATTTTGTCAGGTTATTTGCAAGTAATACTCCGATTCCATGAACATGGCGATTTTCTTTTCCAAAGCAATATAGTCGATCCCATTCATTCCCAATATAACGAGTTTTAACCTTTTCATCTCCAGAACGACGTTATGAAGCCTTCTAGGTTGGTACAGGGTTTTAACATCCAATGAAGTGGTTCTAAATAATTTGTTTGTTTTGACCAGTCGCACATTTCTCACTCAGGAACCCGGGAATCCCTGAGCGCCGGTCGCTAGCCGCGTCGCATGGCACAATCATTTGTGGTAAAACTTTCCTCTTTATGATTTTACTAGGCAATATTTGGTGGTTTCCCATGCCCTAGCTTATCGTAGTATCACAGCCATTAAAGTTGTTTTAGCCATGCCTGTGATAGTTTCGAACCGGTCCAGGATTATTTCACCTACGCTTCGAGCTGGTGTTGGTGATCGCTGGTGCTCTTCACCATGGACAGAAAAGGAAGAAGAGAAGTAAATTGAATGGGACCAAATCTACCCGGGTATTAGGGTGTTGGGCAAATCCAGAGCTCGCGGTGGCAGGATCGCTAGTCCTGAATAGGTCTATCCTTCATCGGGATCGTAAAGGAGTACCTACCGCTACCTGATATCATTGCTAAGTAACTAAAATCCTTTATTTAATAAATTAAATTAAGTACTAATATTGGAATCTATATTAACACTATCTAAACTTATTTAAATAAACTTCACGCATGGTAATTATATATAGTTGTTTCTTGGTTTTTGGACGCAATACAATTAATTTTTCAGATTACTTTATGCCACCAACTTTAGTATTATATAACATAAATTAACTTAAGTACATTATAGCGTTATTTGTTTTCTTCTTCCTTTGTTTCTGTTCAGTTTTCATATTTAAAAAGACCTTTGAGCCAGGTTTCAACCTTGTACAAGTCGTAGCTAACCGAAGCGCCGATCGATACAAAATATTTACGCGCTTTACAGATTTCATTTTTTAAATTTTGCCTTCTATGACTCACTGGTTTTCCTGAGAGTAATGGCAACGTACCAGTACAGAGAACTGCTTCGCTCCATATCTTTGAATTTGTACAACGTGGTCAATAATTTAATTACAAGAGTATTGTGTGCCATATTTTATGATTATGCTGTTTCTAATTTTAAGAAAATTATACTCTATAAAATCACATTTGTTTACTTTTAACTCGTTGACTAGATCAGAATTATTAACTGTAAGCATTTTATAACCTACATATTTTTCTATTTCAAGTTCAGAAAGGTTCTGAAGAAGGGAATAAGCATTCTCGAAAGCTAGACTATACAATAAAGATTTTTTTACAATCTTCATTACTTCTGCCAGCTGTAAACATAGTGTAGATTCTAAAAACTTTCTCAGGCACGGCCGTTACTTCACAAACATATGTCGGTGTGGGATTTTTAATAATTTTCTGCAGCATAAGCTGGAATAATAATACTATTAATAATAATAATACACTTCTTTTTTCAGCAGTACATTTGTCACAAACAAAGTAAAAAATAACAAATTTAGCATACTTACAAAAAAGCCTAAAGGCGATTCTGACCTAATTCTTAAAAGAAATCGATAAATCACCTTTACCCGGAACTTTTTTGTTATGACATTTTTTTCCATTTGTTAGGAATAGTGACGTGTGACCCAATTTAATTCAATATATAGTCACAGTATATATCTGTTACATATACTGTATTTTCAAACATTTACAAACACGTACCCCCATTGTGTTACGTCATGTTGAGTTATCTTGGATTCATATTAAAATGTTGTTAGTTCATTCCTATGCAACATTTGATTTTTGTGCAAAATTTGAGGTAAATTGGATAATTATTTTCAGCGATCATTTGTTCATGGTCATGTGACCAGCACAAAACTACATTTAGTATGTATTGGGCATTAAAAGTGATTAGGTGTTGTACTGAGAAATTATTAGTAAATCACGTTTATTATTTGTTGTGGCGACGATGAAAGTGTATTACGACGACGAGGAAAGTGTATAACGAAAAACGTTAATTTGGACCTGGAGAAGTGGTCGAATAACCCCGTTAATTAATTTTTTTATGATAGTTTACGAATTACTTCTCGGTTTCAAGCGTTTAAAATGGCGTCCACTACAGTTAGCCTTCAAATGGAATTCGACCGAAAGATTCACGAATGGTCAGTGCATGTGAGTCGACTAAACCAGTTTTTTTTTGGCAAATGCTGCAACGAAGGATGACAGACAGAGGGCGATTTTGTTAAATGGATTGTATCAGGAAGCATACATTTTACTGCAGAATTTGTGCGTGCCGAATAATTCTGATGAAACGTCTGATGAAATCGTATCTGCTCCTAATGGCTACTACAGCGGTAAAAGCATCAAACGGGCTAATTCAAGACTGGGCGATAAGGCTTTAAAGTTTATATGTTATATGTTATTGAGTTCGGTGGACAAAGAAGCAATGGAGGCCGTCATATTAGCGGAAACAGCACTGTTAAGTCAAAATGGTTGCTGTGTCAAGTCAAGCAAGAAATTCCGATTGATGTCGTCAGACTTCTAGATGGAAAGGTGTCACAATAAGTATGTCCCCATCTGGCAGCAAAACTGGTGAGTTATGGTCTATTTGGGGTAAAGGCAGACATCCAGAGTTTAAATCGGAATCGGCAAAATAAAACAAATTGTGTTCGATTTGTCATACGAAGACTCATAATACAGTGAATTGTAAAAAGAGGAAACTTAATTTATTAGCAGTCGTTAATAATTGTACCGAAGAACAAAATGTAAATATAAATAATGAAACTGCTTCTGCCCTTTTCTGTATTCCTCTTGATTTATATGAGAGATATTTTAAAAATATTCCTCTGACCGATTCTAAAATTACCTTAATAAATTTCTGTGGAGGAAAAATTTCACCTGTGGGTAAAATAATGTTAAATGTAAAATACAATATGAATATACAAAGGCAATTTTTTTATAAAAAATTTAAATAAAAAATAACTGAAATGTCTTCTTAAGCAGAGACCTTACTTCTTTATCTAATCTTGGTTTCCAGGAAATAAATTATCTCTCAAAACCTGAAAATTATATAGAAATTTATTTAATTAAAAATTTCCCACTAGTTTTCTCAGAAAAGTTGAATTGTTTCAATAAATTTAAATTAAGATTAAAAAAAAATGCTGTCCCTAGATTGTGTACGGTTAGGCCACTACCATATGCTCTGAAGGGCAAAGTTGAGTTAGAAGTAGATAGGTTGGAAAATTGTGGAATAATAACGCCTGTGGAACATTCGGAGTGGGGTACTCCGATTGTTCCAGTTTTGAAAGCTGATGGATCTGTGCGTGTGTGTGGGATTATAAAATACCATTAAACCCGTGGTTAGTTGAAGATAAATATCCGATCCTTAGCATAGAAGACATATGCCAAATTAGGGGGGGGGCAGTAATTTTCAAAATTAGATTTAAACTCAGTTTATCAGCAAATGGTTTTGAAAGATGGGACTGCAAAACATAAGGGGTTATTTATATTAAAAGACTGCCTTATGATATAAAATGTGCTCCGGGACAATTTCAGAGAATTATGGATTAGATTTTGGGAAAGGCTGATCTTTCTGAGGATATATTGGTCACCGGACGCACATTGGATGAGCATAAAAAAATTAAAGAATGTTATAAATGTTTTACAGGATTGTGGTCTAGCTGTAAAAATAAATAAATGCGATTTTTTTGCGGAATCTTTATCATAATTAGGTTATGATATTACCCCAAGGGGCTGCATAAATCAAAACAAAAACTTGAAGCTACTGAGCAATTACCAATTCCAGAAAATATTAGTCAGTTGCATGACTTTATTGGTGCTACAATTTTAAATCATTTATATAACTTGTCAAAAAAAGATACTAATTGGAATTGGGGTGATAGATGTCAGAAAGCTTTTCAAAAAATTTTCAATCTTACAATCCGATAGTTTCTTTTTCATTCAATTTTAATCCGAATTTACCTATTAATTTAACTGTTGATGCTTCTCAGTATAGTGTAGGGGTGGTTTTATCCCATATGTTTGAAAATGGGGTAGACAGAGAAGCATTTATCATTATCTTTGGTATTAAACGCTATTATCAGTTTTTGTATGGTAGGAAATTAATCCTTGTTACTGCTAATAAGGCATTAGTGTCAATTTTTTTCAACCAAAAAGGATATTCCAGTAATGGCTGTCAATCGACTGCAAAGGTATGCTTGTTTTTTGTGTGGTTTTGATTTTGAAGTTAAATATGTTCAATGGGCAAAGAATATTGCAGATTTTTTTTCTAGGTTACCCGTGAATACGGAAATTTAGATTTAGCTGAGAATGATTCCTATCAAGTAAATTTTTTGAACTCACGTAAAGACTTTAACCTTGATTTACTAAAAATTAAAAATCATACTCAAGATGATAAAAGTTTTTACATATATAGTGTCGGGTTGGCCATCAAAGATTCATGACCAAAATTTAAAACCCTACTTTCACACATAAAAAGAAATTAGTGTTGTGAATAATGTTTTGATGTGGGGAGACAGAGTTATAATTCCTGAATTCTTACAGCCTTTTGTGTGAAACCAATTACATAATACCCTATGGGAATTGTAAAAATGAAATTTTTAGCTAGATCGTATGTATAGTGGTGAAGCGTTAACAAAGATATTGAAAATATCTATAAATTGTGTACACCGCGTCGAACATTAAAAGAAAATCCTGGTACTGGAAAATTGAATAATTGGCCTATTGCAGGAGTACGGGAACGGTTGCATATTGATTTTTAGATCCTATTCGGCATACTGTGAAAAACTTTTTGTTAAAAGAACTAAATTCAGGGAGTGCTAAAAACATGGATGAAATTAAATGTAATCTAAAAAAAATTTAAAATCGGCATTCAAAATATTTTAGGGGAAGGAAAGAAGTAAAGTTTCAGATTTAATATGGAAAAGGCATCTTAACGAATTGCGAATTACAAAATTTCAGTCATAATGAAGTAGTAAGCGTAGAAAGTCATTCGTGTAGTGATCGGCTTAGTGTTCCGGTTAGGGAAGATGCTTTCCAGAATAATTGTGAAAATGTCGCATCAAGCAGTGACACGATAGATTTAAGGGAGAATAATAAATCAATTGTGGGTGAGGATAATTTTAAAGATATTTGTGGTCTACCTAAGAATTCTCGTCCTAACGTATTAGGAAATCTCCTAATCGTTTTAAGTATTAATAAGCATTGATTATTATTGTTAATTCCACAATTAACAATTTTTTAACACACTGGTGCTGAAATAGGGTGAGAGATTGTAATTGACATAATTAATAATTACAGTCAATTCATATTCAATAATAATAATAATACCAACGTACTAATAATCTCACGCAACCCCGGTATGCTATTTCAGCAATCATTTGTTCATGGACATAGGACCGGTACAAAACTACATTTAGTATGTATTGGGTATTAAAACCTTAGAGGAAGAATAAAAATAGAGTTCATTATTTACATATTTAGCCACTGCCAAGATTACCTCATAGTATAAGGTCGATCGTACGACGATGCCAAGCCTAGCCAGGAACACCAATGTTTATACCAATTTATATTACGGTGAATATGTTTAAATATAATGCAATACAATTTTCATACTAAGAATAGTAATGTATTTCCAGTATTAGTTTCTAAGCAGTATAAAGAAACTACTTTTATTGCAAAATAGTAAAATACAAACTAAAATACCCAAAGTCTCAGATCAGATTTCACCAGTAACAAGAGTATTAGTTAGCTGTAGCAAACCCGATCGACAACTCCACGTATTAGACCATCCCACTGTGGTATTAGACCATCCCACTTTCATTGACACGGGATCCTTATAGTAAAAAAGTATAATAGTCTACAGTAAACATTGTTACAGGGTCACGTGACCGGCGTGGCTTAAAAACCAATAACGGGTCGTGGAACTACAATAAATTTTACCATTAAAGAAATTAATTTGCGAAAAAATATTTTTTTAGCGTCACTACTGCATGTGTTTTAATGTATTGTTGTGTATTTGTTGATATGGCTCAAATCTTCTAATTATATTTGCCTTACTTCAAGAAGCAGCGTTCTAAAGGTGCGGTGACATTAGAAAAACATTAATTTTTTAAATATTAAATAAATAACTTTTATTTACTTTATCTTGGACATTGCGAAACTAGGAGCTTTAGTTGGCCTAACTATGGTGCGGCAATGCGAGTTTGTAAAAAAATGGCCGTTTAAGTTTGGAATTTTCTTTTAATCACTAAGTAAACAGTAAGATTTCCTTTTCCACGAGACATGTCTAATGGAAGATACCTTATTCACTTATTTTGGGCCACATGACGTATTGACCAATCCGGTTCAGTATAATAGAACGTTTATTTCGTCGGGGGTCATGTGAGAATCTTCAGAAGCAAAATGATACAAAAAAGACTCTGAGGTGATTTTTTTGCCGATTACAAATAGTTTTTTCCTATCAGAGAATTAAAATAAATATAGAATATACCTATACTATATTAAAATAAGCGAGGGGCGTCTCACGCTCAAAAAAACGTACTGCGATTTCGAAAATCACTAGATTTTGGATGAAATTTGGGAAAATAATAAGTTTCAGATGATTTCGCGCCTTTTTTTAATTTCCACTTGAGTTGGGCCAATTTTTTATATAAGTGTTGTCAGGTAAAGGAATTTAAATGGTGATTCTTTGGATATTAAAAACAAAGATGTGTTCTAAACTGGTTAGAATTTAAGATTTAAAATATTGAAAATTTAAAAAAAATCTTTTATTTTTTAAATTTTAGCTATTAACATGGAAAAACAATATGACAATTGGCTATTCTATTCGTATCTAATAGCGCTCGACTTTTTTTACTTTCCTCGCAAGAGGAAAGTATTCTAGTTACAAAAAAACAAGTTTTCCCAGTTCCGTCGGTTAGCCTGTATGTCTGTCCGCGACAAAGCTCAAGAACTGCTTGTCCTATTTACTTTAAGTTTTGGTTAAAAATTAAAGGTCATATGATGATGACGTGGTAACATTTTGGTAAAAATCCAATATGGCTAAACAAAATGGCGGTTTATTGAAATGTTAAAAAAATATTACTAAGAAACTGCTTATTCATTTTATCCAAATTTGCAGAAAAATTAGATTTGACATGACCATCAACTGATAAGTTTTACTACAAATCCAAAATGGCGGCCTAATAAAATATTGTGTGTCAATGCAGAAAACTACTACATTTGATTATGTTCAAATTTTGCTCAAAAATCAAATATTATATAGGGATGAACTGGTAAAAATGTTGAGACAAATTCAAAATGGGGGAACAAAACAGTGGCCTAATTAAATGTTTAAAAATATCTAAAAAAAGTATTTATCGGATTGATTGATAACATCCCCATTTTAAATATTTATTAATAAAAATGTATGAATTGCTCACTTAATATATATTTTTAATCAAATCTGTATAAATATTAAAATTCGCTCGCATTCTAGGCATTCCTACTATCATTTTTTAAATATTTACTAAAAATGTATGATGTGTATTTTCAAATACCCCCAGATTCCTACTTTCTTTCAGCCAAATCTACACAAATGTTAAAATTCCGCCGCCATGTTGGCATTACAATCTTGAATTTTTTAAAAATTCATGATGCGCAGTCTTGGATACCCCTAAATGCCAAATTTTAATCAAATCTGCAAAAATGAAAATTAGTCTGCAATGGTGATGCCGCCATTTTTAATTCTCAAATATTGAATACAATTTCATAACTTTTATCCTTAAATACTTCTAGATACTGATATTTCAGCCGAATCTGTACAAATGACAAAATCCATTCGCTATATTGGCGCCACCATTTTGATTTTTGTTGTGCATTCTTAAATAATAATCCCCACAAATGTTAAAATCATCCGTCCGACCTCTTGACATTGTCATTTTGACACCGCTATTTTGAATTTTTAAATGCTGACACTTTTAAATTTGCCTAGGCACTGATTTTCAGTTTTGGCTACACAAGTAACGAAATTAAACGGGCGTATTGGTGCCGCCATTTTGGATTTCTAAACTTTGACTAAAAAAATTCGGATTTTTTATACCAGAAAGTGTATGCATGTCAAATTTGAAAATAATCGGTAATGGAAGTATAGGAAGCCAATAAAAGAGCGTTAAAACCATTAATTTTAGTTTAAAACTCTAACACCCGTATTCACTAAAGAGGTTTAACTTTAGACAAGGTCTAACTCGACAGTAACAGGTTTAAGATGACATTTTCAACAACTGAACAAATAATTTTTCTAAATGTCATAGTTACAAAATGATAGTGACATAAGGCAAACATAACTAAAAACTAAAGTTTAATAATATAGAAATAACTAATTTCCTTTTAAACTTACCTAACTTAATGGTTTGATTTTAGATAGTGAAGTAGAGAACGATTATTTCTTTGAAGTTTGTAAAAATACCTATTTGCCTCATTAAGGAATAGATAAGAATCCTTCTTTTTGTCAACGATAATGAAGCATGGCTCATTTCTTCATTTTCGTACATCAAATATTTTAACAAGTCGTCATTTTGTTTCGCCATATTGAATTCATACCAATATTTTACCAGTTTTTTTTTATATCAGACGTAATTTTTGTGGAAAATTAAATAAAATTAACGTTAATCGAGTAAGTGGATTTTTTAGCTATACCGGAACAGACCGACCAACCGACAGTAATGGAAAAACATGAGGATCTGTAAAAACCCGGAACGATAATTTTTTCACGATTAATGATATTTCCTTGTGCGGGAAGTCAAAACTCACGCCGTCACTGGCATTCGTCAACAAATGGCCACCGCTTGGGCACGGGCCATCCCCACTTCTTGTTTTATAGTAAACATTGGTTAATAGAATGTGAAAAATAGGGGAACTATGTTGGCGCATACCCCTAACGTGATTTATGAATGAGTTGTGATCTCTACTTTAATTCTTACTCTAAGATTAAAACGGTTTAGGTGTTGTACTACGTATAGTTTATCCGAATAGAGAAATTATAAGTAAATCGTGTTTATTATTTCTTGCGGGTATTAAACCCCGTATTATAATATTACCAAGCTTTTATTCGCTGCACTTCCCTGTGTGTTTGTTTATTTATTTATTTGCCCAGTTCATATATTTTAATGTATTTTTCACTCACTTTTACTTTACCGATTCACCTCAAATTCGTGTACAATTCGCGTAACAATACAATGTGACACGTTCGAATATAAACCATTTACTGACTATTGCTATTTGATGTTCGATTCGACTAAAAACATTACAATCGTGATGATAATGCTATACATTGGTAAATTATAGTGATATTTTAGAAAGCAAATTATGAATTTTTAGTCACTAAATAGAAATTCAAAATTGCGACGCCATCATAGCGTACGAATTTTGTAATGTGTGCAGAATCCTGGAAATCAGTATCTGGAGGTATTTATAACTGCAAATTATGACTTTTTGGTTAGTATTTCAAAATTAATTATGTTATTCGTGGAGATTCAACTTAAAATCATATATGGAGGTATTTAAGACTTCAGATTATGAATTTTTAGTAAGCATTTAAAGATATAAAATGTCGTGACCAAATACCAGAATTTTATTTGTGCAGATTTGACAGAATATCGGTATCTGGGGGTATTGAAGGGTGCAAATGAATTGATGAATTTTTAGTCTACATTTCACAAGTCCAAATGGCCAATGTGGTTCACGAATTTTGTCATTTCTGCAGTCGATTGAGTCAGTTTTTGAAAATGCAAATTTTAAAGCTTTAGTCAACATTTACAATTTATTTATAATATTAAAATGGTAACGGTTTTATAAAGTAACTAAAAGGCAAAAAATTACATTTGAGCATATTAGACATATTAGTTATTAGTATAGGTTCTTCGTTTTTTTAAGTTTTATCTTAAAAATTATATCCTGAGAATAAATCAAACCAATTCTAATCAAGTTAGAAACAAATGTAGCCCACTTACCTAAATATCTGTAAGTCATTAGCCTAGGCAACTAATATACTAAAGGTAACCAATTTGAGTACTTTATTACAATACAGAATTTTAAAAATAAATATAAATTAAAAATGAACTATATCGTAAAGGCAAAAACCTCAAAAATTTAAATCGATTGGTGAACATACACTAAGGAGTATATCTATACCAATCTATTAATTACATCTCTAATACCTTTATATATTGACTTCCATTTTCAAATTTAATACTGTTTTCTTAAAAGCTCATTAATAATATTCCAAAGATATTTGTTGCACTTTTTTAATATGAGGAGCGGTTTTCGTGAAAAAAATTATTCATCTGAGGAAAATATATTATGCAAAGTCGGTGGACGACACTACGTGAAAATTGATTTGGAGTTCATATAGGAACAACACCGCGACAATGCTAGCAAATTTAGGCCGTATTCCGTTTTGGTTTCAGTTTCGTGTTTTGTATTTATTGGTTATCTGAAAAATCGGTTATATACGGAACACGGCTCATGAAAATCTGTTAACAGGGTCACCAGAACGACCTAAGAAATTTGTTGGTTGTCGGGTATCCGATGCCTGTCTGCACTGTCAATTATTTGACGGGCGTTCCGTTTTTAAAGGGTTTTACAGAAACCGCTACTAGACTTCTGTCAATTTGACAGGTTAACCAGGTTTGGAAACGGAATACGGTAAGCACAGCATAAATATAAACTTTAAACTGACCGTTATGTAAAATCTAGTCATTGTTTCGTGACTGTGCGCCTAGCTTCGATATCATAGCTTTATACTTCATTGGACCGTTAAATTTCACAGAAATGCCAGGTTACCACATTTATTAAACGTGTGCTTATAATTTAATGTGTTTCAGATAAATCTGAGTTTAATAATTATTGGAACTAAGACACATACACATTTTATTTGTAGTGTTATTTTGTATTTCTTTTTGCGTTTTAGCAAGTTTGGTTCTTACCAAAATTGAACTAAGTTTTAATATTTGCTTGCATGAAGCCAGTGTTGAAAGTAGAAAAAAATAGTCTGCTTATAAAAATGCCTTCTAATTTCTTAATACCGCATACCAAAATTTAATTCAGTACCGAAAAACGTTTTAAAAACGTTAAATAACAATTATTAAAAGTAAAATTAGAAGGTTTATTTAATTGTTTATCGCCAAAAACAAATGATTTAAAACATATTCGGCGAATGGCAATAAAAGATCTCGTCTATATTACTGATGTTCAGTTAAGAAATAAAAAAACATAAAATATTCTTTTGTAGTAAATTACTAATTTATGGCCAAAAATAAATCAAATATCTCAATTTTAGCAACCGAATATCTCTTTCTCTGACCAGATATTCCTTTGTCGATCGGTGTACTTTTTATAAGCACTATTTATTGTCGAAAATAAAAACATTTATTATTATTATTATTAAATATTAAAAGTATAATGATTACTGTTTTTTTTGCATTGAATAGACTATTATATTACTTAAGACTGAGAGTAAGTAGATCTGCTGAAGCTTTAGCTCGCCAAAAATTCTGAATTTCTTTTTCAAATTTTAGATATATGGCTACAGAAAACATGGTTTTTTATTTATGCACCCCTGTGTTAACATAAACGAACAAAAGTAAAGGCTTTAAATTAAAGCTAATGTCTCAAATTCGTACCATGAGATCAACTTTTTATTTTTTTTTGTAAATATGTGTTACAGAGGAATAAAAATGGAGAAATACTAGGAAATGGAATTTTACCGACAATTACCAGTTTTTAAGTATTATTTTTTTAACATTTGGTTAAGCCGCCATATTGAATTTTTATCAAATTGTTACCACATCAGCCCTTAAGAGACTGACAAACCGACGGATTTGAGAAAACATGTTTTTCGGTATCCAGGGACCCTAAAGGTGAAGATCTAAAAAGTGTTTCGCCGATTTTCGAATTATATATGTTTACGTAAAGCAGATGCTAAGAAAATCCTGTTTTTAGAAAATAATATTTAATACGGTCGCACCGAAATTATGGTATCGGTCATCCGGCGAAAGATACCTAGTTGAGTGAAAAAATGGCCTCGTAAAAGCCATTTAAACATATTTAATTGCAATAAGTGCAGGTTAAAAGAAAATACTTCCCTTTTACGAGGGAAGTAAAAAAGTAAATAAATCAGCTGATTTTAGTAAATAATTAATATTTGTTAAAAATGTTTCCTTTATAGCTATTTAAAGAAGAAAAAGTTTTATCTGATAAAAAAATCACACATAAATTTCACATTCTGGGCTGAATAGGCAATTTTGTAACTACTAAAACTACTGTATTTTTATCAGCGGTGCATGAAAGACTAACCAAAAGTGTTATTTTTAGAAAAATGAAAAACTGTCAAAATCTCTAAAACGGTCGGGTTTTCAGTTTTTTTAATAGCCGCATAATTCTCAGAACTATACATCTGCGGTGTAAAAGTTGACACATTCATTAAGAAGCGATCAGTCTCAATATTTTTGTACATAATTCATCTAACCTCTAATTATTGCTGGCAATAAGAAGGGAGAGTTGGTTCATTCTGACACCGCCGTCTGCCGGCGAAGATTCTTATCTCGATATCTCGACGTCAGACATTTTTCGCACACGTGGGCTTCGTCATTTATCAAGGTCACCTGTCAATATCAAGTCATATTTTTTTAGGAGGGGCCCGATGCAAAATGACGTTACAAACATTTTAAAAAAGTTTGGTGCCGATCGGCCGAGCCGGTCCTGATACAGTTTTTTACCCTTAAGGCCTTAACGAAATTAATTACTAGATCTTGCTTTAGGCGTGAGGTAGATCTTTACGTAGTATCTTATTTTTTTAAGTTTTGAATACAGATTTAAAAGTTAGGAATTTTTAATTATACGTAATATCATATATAAAATATTTAACTTTAGATTTTTACTTTAAAGCAATTAGTTCTGAGTTTTATATATATTTAGTATCAAGATTGGTAAGATTCTTAAAACTGTTTAGCTAGACTTATAAAACTTAATAAACAGTAGTTTTGAAGAGAGATAGCGGAATTTTACAGTGTTTTATTATTTTTAGACAGTTTTGATTTAAATACAGATTAACAACAAATATTTAGCTTTTAATGTTAGATGCTGCTTGGATCTTAAAGAATACTTTCGAGTTTTGGCTTTAAACAGGAATATATATATATGACATATATATATATATCTTTCAGGTTAAGGGTTTTTTTTAAAGTAGATTTTCAGGTTTAGTCTTAAGATTTGCAGTAGTAAAATGTTTTTAGATAGAAGCCTAAACATTTTTATACTTAGATGTATTATTTGACAATATTTTTTAAAAACTTTAGTGAGAGTTCAAATATTTTTTTAAATAGGTCTGAAACTTTATATATTTACCTTTTACTGACCTTAGATTTTGGAGTTGAGTTATTATATTTTGAATTTGAAAAAAAGTGTTTTTAACTTACGGCTCTTAATTTGATTAAGTTTTAAATTCTGATCCTAGATTTGAATTCGAACAAAGATGTTTTGAACTTCAGGTTTACGAAATAACTTCGTAAACGTAGATTTAAGCTCAGATTTTCGCTTCAAAGTAATTAGTTTCGACTTTAATATATGTTTGGTATTAAGATTAATATTTTAAAAATAGGCTTTCGAAAATCTTCTGTAATCTTCGAATTCCGCTCTAAAAAAAAGACAAAATATAAAAAATAGGTGTCTTTTTAATTTTCATTATTTAGAAAAGTATATCGTAAATAGAAAAGAAATTTATTTACTGAAAAAAATATGTTTGGTTAAGTAATAGATATATGAATTAAATAACCCAGTTTATTTTAAATATTCTATTAAAGTATTTATTAATTACACAATCATTTATAAAAACTCGATCACTTTAAGCCTCTCCAATTCCTTCAGAATGCTCGCTATCTCATTTCTATGATTTTCATTTCCAGTCTGTGCTTTGTCTAAGTTAATAAGTTTATCGACAAGCTCGACACATAGAGTGTTAATTATGTTTGATCAAGGTAGACCCAGATTTTGTTTTAGATCTAGTTCTACGTAGATTTTTTTTATCTGGAAGCAACTAAAGCAAAAGTGACTAAGTGTCTACTAGTGGCCTCTGAACCAACTAAAGGCTGAATTAATTTCCCATATTTTAAAGAATTAATTCCATTTACTTGCTCTTCTGGATCATTATTTCTTCTAGTACATTAGTTCTTTTCATGATATTTTTAAACTGTAATATATCATTTTTAGTGGGACATGGAGAATCTTTTAAAAATAATAATTCATATAGTCCTCATCATGATATGACCTTCTGGTGTAAAGGCAACTTTATGAACCTTTAAGCCAAGAATTAGTTAGGTATGATTTGTTTTATATGTATATATATATATATATATATATATATATATATATATATATATAATTCTCGAATGAGTTGTGTAAAATTATCTAAATAAAAATCAGACAGCCTTCAAAAACGGTATCATCATTATTACTTACATAATTTTCACGTGTCTTAAAAAACTTCTCTGTTGTATGAAACGTAGCTTGTTTAGAACTTATATTAAAATCCGTCTCAAATTTTGGACGTTTTTTAATTTCAGACTTAACTTTAACGTCAGCTTTCTTGCGCTTTTTTTGACTTGTACATTTTTATCAGCATTTTCTACAAGCTTATTTAAAGGCTCTGTGGTACGGTTTAATATCTTATTAATTTTTTCTTCGCTGTAATTTCGTTCCACTTTAGGGTCATCATCTAGGATTTTTTTCTTGACATCTTTGTCCCAGTTACTTAGCTAAAAAAATCCTAGTCATATACTTCTAGTTTCTAATAAGAAAGTATAGAGGTGTGACCTTTATGAAGTCTTACTTTTCACTGAAAAATATTAATCTCTCACGAAATCTTATACGGTAACACTCATACACACTCAAGACAAAGTATCCATGCCCACTCATATTCACTAAAGGCATAACTATCCATAACCACGCGTACCCACGCATAACCACTCATAACATAGCTATTGACCATCCATACATACTCATAATCACGCACACACACTCATAACAGTTCATACAAAACATATATGGACAGATTAAGGTTTATCGGAAGATGGTTCTATTATTAAAATAACGAGAACAAAAGTTTGCGATAATTTTTATTCAGTACATTATAAGTTGAAACTTCGAGAATACACTGGATTTCATTTGCATAGTTGCCATTTCCTGCCTCTTGTTCGGCATCTAATTCGACAAATCCCACAAGCTGATTCGCATTACTATAAGATATATGTTTCTTATTTTCAGTAGGACTTTGTATATCACTTTCTCTTCTAATGGCATATAACTGGCCTTATCCTCTTCAGCTAACTCTCTTTTTACCACTTCATCTCGCAGACTAAAAATTTTGTGTAGGTCATCTTCAATACACCTTCGTTTCTTAATCTCGTTTTCTTTAAATATTTGAATAGGTTCTTTATTAAGCTTCTGTTTACTTCTAATTCTAATTCGTTTAGTATTTAACACTAAATAAACTAAAATAGACCCAATTCGAGCAATTGACTAACATTTTCTACGATTAGTTTGACTGAGGACTTTCTTGTAAATAGTTAAATCTCATTTCATAGTTCTCAGGTTTGCGTTTAAATTCCAGTTCTCTTCACACAAGTGTTAATAGAATTTCTTCATTATTAAGGTTTAATATATTTCCATTAACATGTTCAGGATAATTTCCAATTAGTAGCTCTGACTCTACTAATCGTACACCAGAACTATTATCAATGTCTGGTGGCTCCATACTCTGCAAATAACAGACAACTTTTCACGAATATTACATAAGACGAATCTTTTATATCAACATAGCCACCCAAGCACATTGACAGAATTACTTGCTAATCACAATAATGAAATGTAAGGTTTTATTGGTAATTTGGAGTCACGTTAAGGTCATTCGATCATTGCGCAAAATGTATTTACTTAATGAATTATTAAATTACATCAATATCCTTATGTTTCTGGCAGTTGAGAAAAGGATCCAGTTCTGAAAAGTTAATTGTAGCGAAATAAAATACTAAGTCTGGATCTAATGCCTTGATAAATTCCGTCATAGCCTGGTGGGACATCAGACAGTTCACGTTCGAAGGTATCCTTCTTAAATATATCTGTGGGCCAAAACTGATGGACAGAGGTGACAGTAAAAATCTTCCTAACTCCAATGAGTAAATTTTTTGATCGATACTTAATGTTCTTACAAATCATTAACATTAAAATAAAATTATGCTAAAATTTTAAAATAAAACGTTAGTGTATATCTCTAATTATCAGTCCTCGTTGACTCGTGAGAATATTCAAACATGTGATTCGGCTTCTGAAATATATACCCTAACATTAAAAATTTTATGTTTTTTTCAAAATGAAAACTCCAAAGTATATTTTAAGATCTAAGTAAACTTCTAACATTAAAGGGTAAAAGGTAGTCGATTTCAATGGTATAATTAAAATTTCTAAACTTTTAAATGAATAATCAGCATTGAAATCAAAACTGGCTCTAAAAGTATGATAAATTTAAAAATAGAATCAAGGTAATAAACACTAAAAATCAAATTATAACTCTAGCTGTTAAATAGATCATCTAAACTTTTCAGAATCTAGGGTATAAAAATATTTGTAACAAAACTAATGAAATTTTTTAAACCAAAACCTAAAAACACTGGAATAAAGTACTGAAAAACACTACTTTAAATTTAGACAAAAATCGTTACTTGAAAACATACTGTATATTAGCTTAAAACCATTCTATTAAGTTTAACCAAGGTATAACTTTTATTTTAAGCGATACACCCTGTATTAAAATCTTAAATTTGTCAAAAATATTTATCTTTTATTTGAATACACTTAGTATTAAATCCTAAAATTTGTCACATATTTGTGACTGATCATTTATTTTAATTCATAGTTTATTAATTTCTTATAAGTACCTAAAATTTTAATTTTCCTCGTATATTAGATTTTAATATATAACATCCCACTAAGTAGAAAAATAACCATAACTTTTTTGACTCAGTTTAAGCAAAAAATACAGGCATAGTTACTTAAGAAAATTTAAATTTTCTTCGTATATTAGATTTTAATATAAAACATCCGACTAAGTAGAAAAAATAACCATAACCTTTGACTTAGTCTATTAAGTTTAAGCAAAAAATAAAAGACTTAGCTACTTAAGAAACACCCTGTAGATTTTTATTACAAAAAGCTGTATGAAAATATGTCTGGTCTTTTATTTTAATTCACCCTATATTAAATTATTATAAGTACCTAAAATTTTAATTTTTCTCATATATTAGATTTTAACATAAAACATCCGACTAAGTAAAAAAATAAAGCTAAGCCTATTCGGCTCGATTCGTGTAGCTGTTTTTTAAGCGTGTGCAAAATAGAAGAAAGGAATTAAGACGTTGGCACTTTATAATATGTATCTAGTAGGTATTTTGAAATGTCCTATTATCACCTTCGTTAATTTGTTTACCTTTAAAAAAGTGTTTTATTCTCGAAAAATATAAAGTTATGTCTGGTGAAAAACCTAGTGAGTATAATTATTTCGACATTCATTCTCAATTAGCATTAGCTTCAAAAAAATTGCTGTACAACCAACATCTGAATCCCGAAGAAAATCAGCTATAACTGGCCGCAGAAACTTATCAGCTGGAAGAAAAGTAAACACCCTTATTAAAAAAAACTACCGGCCCTCATGCGCTTCAGAAATGTGTTAATCAAAACATAGGTTTAGGACAAAATAAGTTTAGAAAATAGAATCCGTAGCAAAAGATACACAAAATAACTTGTAGATTTTTTAAAATTTGTTTTAAAAAATATTTTATATGTAAATCTGTTATTTTAATATATGATATTAATATTTAGCTTTTATACAAGTTGTCTATTTATTATGCAATAATTGTTCAATAGCCTCTTAACCTAAATACAAAAGTTGTTACTCGTTAAACGTTAAAATGAAGTATTTTGCAATATGACATATCCCTAAATTCAATTGGTTTATGACTCTAATCCGTTTAAAAATTATTAACCCCCGTATTCACTAAGAAGGTTCAAAAGTTACACCAGATCTTGTTACCATGACAATTAAAACTGTTAGTTCGCCAGTTGTGTCTTGCTTATGTGCCTACGTGTTAATCGATTATATCGTTTATATTACTTCTTATTCACTTGCATAATTTTGCTTCATGAGAAATCTATAAAATTCAGCTCTGCCTTTTAACTTACTCGAATCCAAATGCGCATCCTCAATCATCATATCGGACGGGTTCTGTGAGTACATCTCATTTCTTCTTTAGAAGAGTTATTGTTAGAGGCATGCCTCGCGCTTCCTTGTCTAGCGTATTACTAATATGTGTATAAGCGGGTGGCGCGTAGTAATCCACCGAGTTAAGCTTTAAGTAGGGTTATCGCATAAAAAGATTCTTTTGAGGCATGCCTCTAATGTAAATTCAAAGGGAATAAGCGGCAGATTTCCGATTGGCCGATCGGACAAACAGTCTTTAACAGGTTGACAATTGAAACTGCATGTGATTTGGGCTAGTTTCAAGTAGGTAGTAGGAGTAGGTACGTTACGTTTGCCGTTTTCCCCATTATTTTGATTCGGTTGCAGTGTTCTCTTAATTTTAATTATTAATGTGGAATGCATATTTATATTAACTATTAACTAAGTAAACAGTGGAGTGGTCAGTGATTTTCAGTTTAATAGCGGTGTCTGGATTTTCGGATTTAATTTGATATAAATTTTCCAGTTACCCATTATAAAAAAATGGATTTAGCGGGACCTAGCGCAGCCTTACAACTTCCCCAGGTAGATGTAAATATTCGCAATGCTTGCGATCTTGTAAATTTTTTAATAAATCGGCAGAATTTTTCAAGTCACTCCTATGAAGATAAATTATACATAGTTAAAGAAGTAAAGCGACCTGTTCCAGATTTAAGTAAACGTCTTGTTACTATAGGTGGGGTAGGAAAACCAAATCGGGGCTTTCATCATAACACTTGGTATGGAAAGTCGACTGGCTCACTGGTAGTGTAACATTAAGTAAATTATTTTGTTGGCCATCTATTCTATTCAATAAATAATAGCGACAAAGTTTGGTCAAAAAGTGGTTATAGTGATTTAAAGAATTTGTCTCGGGGTCTGTTACTACACAATAAAAGTACTCGACATGTTTCTTCAAATTGCAAGCTTACCCTTATGAGAAAACAAAAGCAAAATATCACCACAGCAATAGACAATGCGCGTAATACAGAAATTGAATTGGGTTAAAGAGAACCGACAAATTTTAAAAAGTCTCATTGATATTACATTACACCTCTGTATGTAAGAATTACCTGTCAGGGGGCATGAGGATCAAATGAACCTTTATCGCGGTAATTTCAAAGAGCTAGTTATTCTTATTAGTAAATATGACACAAATTTAAAAATATTTTTTGAACATGATAATGATAATAGATCAGTTTTTTCTGGGACATTCAAAACAATTCAAAATGAATTAATATTCAGTTGCTTATGTTGTAAATAAAAAAAATTAGGACGAAATTTCAAATTCTTTGTTTTTTTCCTGGCAAGTTGATGAAACCATTGACATAAGCGGCCATCCCCAATCATCCGTCATTTTTCGTTACGTTATAAACGGTCAACCTGTTGAGCGATTCATGGGATTTTAGGACATAAGTTCTGGGCGTTCTGCGCAAGATTTATTTCAATTTTTATTAACCAAATTCAAAAAATTTGACTTGCATTCGAAATTAGTGGCTCAAACATATGATGGAGTTTGCGTAATGTCGGGAGAAATAAACGGTTTACAGACAAAAATTAAAGCTATAGCACCACAAACATTGGTTACTGATTGCTATGCACATGTATTTAATTTGGTTTTAACTAATGCGTGCAGTTCAATTCATCAGGTTAAAGTATTTTTCTCAACCCTATCATGTTCTATTTATTTTTTCTTTTAAGTGATTTAAGTCTTTAACACCGGTTTTGCACCATAATGAGTTCGACCAGTCCTTAGAAAACAACAAACAACAGTAAAATGAGTTAGAGACTTCACAACCACATATGTCAAATATGGGGCGTACCATTAAAAAACCATGTAAAGAAATAATTTTTTTCCAAAGATGCATTACACAAGAAATAACTTTTGTATTTAAAATTTTTCTCTTAATAATGGTTAAGACGATATCGAAAAATTACACACCAAATAGACACTTTGTATATCATGCCGTTTTATTTGCGCCGAGTTTTTTTTGTCACAACCCGCTAACGCATTAGTTTCCTGATCATTCCATGGTAGTAGTTTATTATGGCCAAAGCTTGGCCGCAGACAGCTGAGCATAGCCGAATCCGCTTAGCGTTCGTAGCATATGAAAATGCGACCCGGTCGTGTTCCAAATATAGGAAAATTAGTTATTAGTTTAGTAGTTTTATTATAAAATACAGACTCGTATTCAGCAGCAGGTGGTAGATAGGACCGGTGATTTTATACATTATACATTTTGTAATCACAATTTTTGTATATTTCGCTAATCCGATTTCAGTAAAAAGTTATCTGCTTAAAGGGGCTTACGTTTTCTTACTACTTTAAATATACTCGTGAAAATTCGAAACAAGAACAGTTTAGTAATTAGTGAGTACTTCCACGATTTCTGATACCAGAAAAATAAAAGAATTACTTACTAACAGTAAGTTTAGATTTTTTTTTCCAATAAATAAAACAAGAATTATTTATAAGTTTATTATTAACTGCGACTCTGATCTTAGCTATAGAATAACAGTGAAAATAATCCAAATATCCTACAAGTAAAAAGCTATACTATTAAATTTTATTTAATTATAAATGAGGCTTAAAAGATTTTTATATAAACTAGGATTAGATACCCTATTATATAAAAAGTAAAAATTTAAACTAAATTAGTATCAGGTATTTCTTGTTTTTTTATAACAAAAAAGTCGTCACGCACCTCTTTCTCAAGAAATTTTTGTACAAAAAAATATCGTTAACGTTATTTTTGCCACAAACAGAAGTTTTAAAAATCGATATAACCTAAGAACCTAACGCCTATGATCCGTTTAGAAACTTTTGTTTTGTGCTAAAAAGTTAAGTAAACTAAAATTTCATACTATATGCCTTAATACTTAGATATTTATTTATACATCTATATATTTTATGTATGAGTTCGTATTTGTTATTTTTAATTAAATTTAGTAAGTCTGTACTGTAATAATAAATTTCAGGTATTCTTTTGATTTTTACTTTTACATAGCTTGTAATTTTTGTGAAATATAACTCTTAGGTAAGTTATACAGAATGTTTCAAAACAAATGCGAAAAACTTTAGGGGTGATTCTTTAGGTAGTTTGTTATATAAACGAAGGTCAAAAGTCTACTATTATTTTTATCTTAAAAACGAAAAACGATTGAATAATGAAATTCTGTGGAAGTATTACTATTAAGAAAGCACACTTTTCGCATATTTTCTCACTTTTTTAAAAAGAAGGGGCTGAAACAGACTAAACCTATAATTTTCGTCAACTAAATTTAAAGAAAAACTTGTACAACGGCTTGGAAAAAAATAAATTAGGGTAGCCTGGTTTATTTAGGAACTTATTCATCTCTTGCACTTTTTTTCATAACTTTTTGTAATAAAAAAATAAAAAGTAAAGCATAAGATAGAAAATTTATTGCAGAATTTTTTTAGAGAAAAAATCTAGTTAGCCGCTGTCACTTTTCAGGATGCTTCCAATATTGCTTTATTTGATTTGACATTGCTCAGTTAGTTTGAATACAATATAAAGAGTAACTTAATCAAAAATTTGTTTTTTGTCTGATCTGTTTAATTGTGCAGTAATAAGAGTTAATTAAATCAATGGAACAATAATTTGACGAAGGCAGAAATGGCAGATATGCATTTTACATACGGCCGTGTAAATTCCTTGGAAGCTTGTCGTCTTTATAGACAAGCGTATCCTAATCGTAGATCCCCTCATTACAGCACGTTTACTAGGCTTCACCAAAGGGTACATGAATCTGGAACATCCAGATGAATTAAATACTGATGCATCAACTGAGTGTGTATGCGTGGGGCATGGATAGCTATATCTTGAGTGTGTATCAGGGTTTATCCTATAAAATTTCCTGAGAGCTTAATATTTCTCAGTACACAGTAAGACTTCATATAGATCACACCTTTCTATTTTCTTATTAGAAACTAGGAGTATGTGATTAGCAATGTTTTTTGGAGTTAGTGACAGGGACAAGGATGATAAGAAAAAGATTCTAGATGCTGCGAGATCTGTTAAAAGAAATACTTGGCTCTAAAAATAGAATAGAATGATAGTGAAGAAAAAATTAGTTATTGAATTGAAAGGCTTGTACAAAATGCAGATAAAAAAACTACAAGTCAAATAGAACGCAAGCAAGTTGACATTAAAATTAAGTCTGAAATTAAAAAACGTCTAAAATTGAAGTATAAGCTCTAAACAAGCTACGTTTCAACCAACATAGAAGTTCGTTAAGACACGTGAAAATGATGTGAGTGATAATGATGATGATATTGTTTTTAATGGCGCCATAGAAGATATCAAGGATAATCTTCATAACTTCATTCGCGAGAATCGAGAACTGTTTGATTCTTATTTAGATAATTTTCTACAAATCACACGAATATATTGATATGTAAAACAGATCATACATATAGTGACTAATTCTTAGCTTATGGTTTCCCAAAAAGTTGCCTTTACATCAGAAGGTCATATTATCACGATAGGAGAAATTACGTATCCGCAACGATCCTCTATATCACACGAAAAATGACAGTACAGTTTGAAAATATCTTCAAAAGAACTAATGCAGCTAGAAGAAGTAATGACCCAGCAGAGCAGTTAAAGGGAGTTATTTCTGAAAAATATCGAAAACTAATTCAGCCTTTAGTTAGCTTAGAGGCAACTACTAGACCCATAATTACCTCTGCCTCCAGATTAAAAAATCTACCTAGAACTAGGCCTAAAACAAAATCTAGGTCTGCCTTGATGAAACATAACTAACAACCTATGTCTCATCAAAACTTTTAAAATAGATATTTACCTAACAAGTAATATGTCAGGTTGTCCTTGCGAATTCTTGGTACGTGTATGGTCGTGTGCGTGGCCTTAAGTGTCTAGTCCTACATACTTATTTTCGATCCTATTTTACTATTATCGTAACTTTGAGGGCTATTTTTGATTAACAAACGTCCGCTAGTGCGATACGTCCGGTTACGGATATATATATGCTATACATTTATTAATAATTATTTTAAACTTACGAATACTAGACGTTTTTTTGGACAGTTGCAAAAATATTTCTCTAAAATAAATTACGACCTTAAAAGTTTCAAGAAAATGTGAAACCCGTTTCTAAAAATTTTAAGCAGTTCAGGGGTTATAGGGAAACTTTTTTTTTGTAATGGCAATTTTTTTATTACCTCAATAAAACGTATCTACCGTATTTGAAAATGAAATTATGGGGAAATTTTTTTTTGACAAACAAAACGTTAATGCAATACGTAAAAAAAGTTGAAGTCAACTGTCAGATTGTAAGTAAAAAAATCACATGATAATCCGAACCAACTGGTACTAAAATTGTGGACTTTGGGTTCTTGCATTGTGCAGCATTCCTATACGTGTGGCGCAGAACGGGTTTTTCTATTAACATATAAACTATAAACGGTCACTGGTCCTACTGGTACATAAATGATTGCGAACGAAGACATTTTGACAGCTGTTAGTATTAAAATAAAATGATAATGGTTAAAAATGTCACAAAAACAATTATTTAATGAAAAACTTGAAAATAGCAAGACTGTGAAAAAATCCCGAATATGAACAAAATATGCATTTCCCTAGGGCACATATTTTTCCAATTATATTCATCAGAAAATATTTATAGTTTTCGAGTTAATTCAGTTTTTCTGATTTTCGATCAATGTTTTAAAGGGGTTATTGCCTGTACTCAAAAAGTCAAAAATTTTACCTAATTAGTATAATTTTCCTTTTACGAATCTAAATTTAATAGGCGGATATGCCACAGATCGAAAGCAAAAGGTTGCTTATTAATCTATATCTTTTTTGCGAGTGTGATAATTTTCGAATTAATTCCCTTTACTATTAACATAACCTTTACGGCTATGTTTTGATTAACAAACGTCCGCTAATTTGATACATCCGATTCAGACCTTACAGTAAAGAAGATACGTTTTGCATAAGTTTGCTCCAAATACCAAACAAAACTTCAAATAAAGTCTAAAGTATGATAACGAAAAATAACATTAAAACTAAGTGTTGTTTTGTTTTAGTGTAAAAAATACAAATTAGATATACTATAATTGTATCTAAAATTTATAGTAAATAGTTATTTATAAATTCAAATACATAAGTACTCGTTTTCCATTTTTATATAAGGTTTAACAAATAAAGTTGCAAGACGCCTATGCAAAACTCTTAATCCAAAAAAGCAAGTGTTCCACTATCAAATTTGGCAATTTGGTCGACTTTGCGGTACCACATCTCCGGTACCAAAAAATACAGAAAAATCTGCAAACGAATGGTGTAGATCTACGTCTCCTCTTAAAACACATGTCAAATTTATCGCCCTATCTCTAATAGTTTCAGAAATATACCCAGCGAAAGGTCGAAAAATTCGGTTTTCTGAAAAGACACGATCCACACCGGGTTTTCGTCCCCGAGTGTGAGAACCATAGTAACAAATGGCTTCGCGGCCGTTTGTTAATAAGTGTGGAAAGTGGTACTTTTCCGCACGCGTCGGCGCGGCGGTAGTTTGGTCAAGCTGTCAAGGGTGGAAAAGATACTTTCCGCTTGTGTTAAGTACAAAATTTTTCCTATGATCTATATAGTCCTCAGAAAAACGTCAATTAGGTGTGAGTTCAATAATAATATTCTGTAATTACAAAAATTATTGACCTTCTTACAAAAAAAACTGAGTGTTTTAGATGAGATATTCATAATTTAACAAATCGCGCGGAATAGTAAAATATTTTCTAATACATCTAAATATAAAAATATTTAGGCTTCCATCTAAGAACATTTTACTACTGCAAATCTTAAGGCTAAACCTGAAAATCTACCTTTCAAATAAGCTCTTCAATTGAAACACTAATAATGAAATATTATATGACTCTCTCTCTGAAAACTCCAAAGTATTCTTTAAGATCTAAGCAAGCATCTAACATTAAAAGCTAAATATTTTATGGTAATCTGTACTTAACTCAAAACTATGTCTAAAAATAAAAAAACACTGTAAAAGTCCGCTATCTCTTTTCAAAACTCCTTTTTAATTTTAAAAATTGTATCAAAGTTATAAATATTAAAAACCGAAATATAAAGTTATAAGTCTAACTGAACAGTTATAAAAATTCTCTAGCCATTTGACGTCAAACGTTTAACTAAAATCTCCTATTTTTTAAATATGTGTTCAAAACTTAAAAAATAACATAACACTGTAATATTTTACTATTTCTTTTTTAAACTACTATTCAAATTTAAAAATAGAATCAAGGTAATAAATATTAAAAACTAAAATATAAAGTTATAAGGCTAGCTGGCCAGTTTTTAGAATTCTAGCCTTTTCTAAAATACTTATATTAAGTTCAAAACAACTTTAAATTTTGATAAGAGAAAGCATATAGAAATTTCTAATAATCCTTAATCAAAAATCTGAAAGCTAGAAAAATACTTCGATTTTTCGAAATTTCTCTGTAATAAACACACGTTTTTTATTACGTCGTTTGTTTTCGTTTAAATAATCGCAAAGCTTATCGGTAAAAACCTTGAACTTGATCGTTCGCTTAGGAGAAAATATGTATATGATAAGTTTCTGCCAGGAACTCTTTTGATGTCTATAATTCTAAGTAAAAAGGTATTTAATTACGGCTTTATGCAGTAATATCATTAAAATAACAGAGGATTCAGGACTTCAAAATTATGTGATTTCTCTCCTTAACAGGATTTTGTTTTTTTTTCCTCTGACGCTATCTTACATGTTTTGGAGAATATTTTTTTACAGATCTGTAGAGGGCGTTAAGATCTATTTGTCACCTAAAGCATAATTGCTACGCCGCTCCGTTTAGGCAAAATAACTGAGTATGAAACTTTTCATTTTTTCCTTCAGAGGCTATTTTACAAGTTTTCTGACCAAGTATTATTTGATGTATTGGTAAAGGACGTTAAGATCTATCACATACCTAAAGTATGGTCTGCTAGATCACTTAGTTAAGGCTCTATGGCTAAACACTATTGGGTTTGTTTCCTGCTTGAGCATGGGTGTCTCCGATTTTTGTTTTTGCCTTCCTACGACGTCACTGATAGAGGACGTAAAGCAAGACCTACTACGTCATTTCGTTAATACCCTAACGGTAAACAACTCCGGACCGGCTCGGTCGATCGACGCCAAATTTTTTCAAAATGTTTATGACGTCATACTGCATTGGGCCCCGCCCAAAAAATAGACCTTCACAAATGACAGTTGACCACTGACTTGACATTGACAAGTGCTCTTGACATATGACAGGTGACCTTGACAAGCGACGTAGCCCACATGTGCGAAAAATGTCTGAAGTCAGAGATATCGAGAAATCTCCGCCGGCGAACGGCAGTGTCAGAATAAACCAATTGCTGCAATAGTACAAACAATTTAAGAAAACTAAAAAATATATTGAAGCCATAAAACACTCACAACAAACTTAATATGTTAAGAAATGAAACAGCTACGAATTTTTTCCTAACATATCCCAGCAAGGAAACGACAATGTCCTACCCTGCAATGTCTGGATTCTGCCTATCTGCGAACAAAAAGATAAGACATAGTTGTCTTGGCAGTATTCTAGAAATGTGCTGGCAGTCCATCCCCAAATTGACTCCCTCCGTTACTTTTTTGACATGAATATTACTTTTCATGGTTTTCATGTGAAACTGAATTGCTAGATGGAAAGGTGAGTTTGTAGGTAAGAAAAAGAAAACCAGAGAAATAGTAAATTTAAAAATTAAGGACAATGAAAAGTAGGTAGTCAGCACTCTAGTATGGGCCGAACCGACAACCTCGCTCTTACTAGGACATTGCTCTAACCAAATGACCTATCGAGGAACCGATAGCAACCTGGCAAAACGAAGCTATATGATTCTCTCCACTAGCCTCAGACGTGCTCCACTCTTCAACGACCCACTAATCGGCATCAGTTCTACTAGGTACGAACACTCTCATTACATTATGCCGGTTTGGTCCGTGTGTGTTGAAATTTCTTAGTATGTTAGGCTAAAAATGCAAGATGGAAATGCAAGTTTGTCGGTTTGAAAACTAAAACCCGAGAAATGGTAAATTTAAAAATTAAACACGACGAAAAGCAGAAAAACTCTGCCCTCGAGTGAAAGTCGAACTTACAGTCTCCGTCTTACCGGGACAACGTTCTCAAATGATCTATAGAGGAACCGACAGCAAACTGGCAAAACGAGGCTATATGATTCTCTCCACCCTCCGCAAATTAATTATTCCAATTAAAAGGTTTGAGTTTGTCTGATTAAAAATATACCAAACTTAAAGTTTGTTCGGGTGTATTTTCGCTACACAAGAAAACTTAATGTGGAAGAAATTCATGCAAGGATAAAAACAACCTCATTTTTATCGGTGCAGAATATGGAAATATTAATGAGTACATATCTAAATATGTGATTATATGTTGACTGAATAAGTAAATAATAAGCTTACTATTCTAGATTTTTCCAAACTTCTTTCTGGAGAACGTAGCGAGGACTTTGTTGGAGTGGCAAATTTATCCCAAGCAGATGGTACAAATTCAAGGTTTTCTCCTTCTTCATCGCTAGTGCTCGTGCTAACGTCACCTTCAGTCGTTTCCTCAGTTATTTCTTCTATAGGTTTTATGTCTTCTAGCTGAAAGACAAAAATATTATTCGTTTCTCACGTTTTAGTGATTAATTAGAAGAATTAATCATGTAATTTTATTTCTTTAACTATTGATAATGTCTATTTATTCTTTTTTTTTCTATTTTATGACTGTTTAAATAATCGTCAAACCAATTTCGTTTAATGTAGCTTTATAATCCTTTAATGTCAAAGTGTATCATAATCTAGAAAATAAATTAAAGTATTAATATTTCAGTGTTAGTTAAAGAAAAAAAAAACATGAATATTTCATTTTTGTAGAACTGTATCGAAAAGTTCATTATAGTTTTTAAATAATACGCTTTAAAACGCTACTGCTAAAATGTATCTAAAAGTAAAATTTAGGTAATATAGGTATATAAAACGTAGATATATAAGCAGTCAATTCTGCCAATTACACGTAACAAATGGATAAATTACAATTTATTGTCTCTTCGTTAATATTTTTATATTATTTTATTTAAATATGTAAACGGTCGTACACAAAAAATCCTATCCCTTTAATAAACCAACTCAATTTCGCAAGTCTAAATAACTATTATGCGATTACTTTAATAAGAACCTAAAAGTACATATTTTTATTTTCCTAATAATGTTCCATGAATAAAATCAAAATACGACTCGTACTTTATAAAGCTCGTGACGACTTTATGCTGTTCTCATGACTGATATATTAAAAACAAAACCATATTTTTACACTCTGTATATCAAAATATTTTTTTAAGGTATAATATTAAAATAAAATATATACTAAAAATAAAATTAAATTTAAAAAATCAAATATAAAAAATTTCATCCAACCCTAGCACAGAAGCCGCATTACCTTTTTCAATAGCGCGGCTCATCCTTTGGGTTATGAAGTTTTTTGCTTCTTTGAACAATATTTTTGAGCTTATTTCATTCAGAAGCTTTTCTGCCAAATTACCCCAAAGACCAAACGTTTCAACATACAAATTCAAACAGTTTCACGGTGCAAATTCAAATCGGTCTTCTAGCTCGTCATATTTATGATGTTTTTGTAATTCTCCGCTACGTGCTGCATCACCTGCTCTTTCAGATGTTTGTTTGATATAAAAATCAGCAAGGGTAAGCCTGCACATAGCGTCCCATAACAATGCCTTAACTTCCAGGGAACCAATGTCATACAGGCACAGACAACCAACAATGGAAAAGATGAATAATCCAAAAGATTCCCCAAAGATGCAGAAGGTAAAGCATTAAACCAGGTATTTGAAGAGTAAGAAGACGTGCCCTGTCTTTGAATCCTGACTATTCGATATAAGGTTACTGAGGAGAACCTGACATAACTTCAAATCTAAATTCTTCTGTTTACGTGGTAGTTCGTCTCGTATCTTTTCTAGATTGCAAAGTGAAAGCAAAGAATTTAAAGCAAAATTTTAGTCAACGTCAAAACCATTTTAAATATTTTTAGGTAAACTGATTTCAAGCAAATTTGTTACATCGTTAACCGAATTTGTAAGCGTATTTCTTAAAACTGAATCATAGTCGAAAAGTGAGGTTGGTGTATTCCAACAAGGAGCACATCTTAGTGAGAAAGTTATACGGAGTATTGCAAGTGAATGTTTAAGTAAATAAAATCCCATGTGACTATTAATGTATTTTATATTTTCAGAAAACCGGTTTAAAACAACATTTTTTTTGTTTTATTTTATCATTTGAGAAAGGGCATACTAATAAACTGAACTGATCAAATGGCACCTGTAAAAGATCCGGCGCCACTTATTTAATTTCGAATATATCATTGAAGTATCGGTTTTATCAAAAATAACTGAAATTTCGCATTTTTTGTAATTTTTTTTAACCCAATATCCGAACTTAAATGGATTATTTTTTAAAGTCGTCCAAAACTGTAGAAATATTTCCAGCAATTGTTCCATCGTCTAAATAACATATGTTAATTTTAGAGTGAATAGCTTTTACTATCAGATGAATTTCTAATAAAATAATGAAGGCCCCAAGAAGATCCCCTTGTTGCAAACCTCTTTGTGACAAGATACAGTGATCACCAAAAGGTAGAAGTGAATGTTCTTTATAGAACTGAGAAATTTAGAAAATTTGGAAAATATTCTCTAATTCTAGAAAGAATTTACCATATTAAAAGCATTAAACTAGTCGATTTTTAGAATTACTTTATCATAATTATGAGGATATTTAAGGTAACAACGAATCGCATGCGTAATTGCTCTGCTCCACATTTGGTGCCCTATTGATTTGGCCGAAACGTTTTACCTAAAAAATTATAAAAGCGGTAATACATTATTTTCGCAACCAAACGGTGAAGACAAAAACCAACAGCGATTGGCCGAATTTTACCCACTTTTTTGTTAAAAGCGTATACGTTAGATCCGTAAAAAATAGGACGTATTTGTTTTGGAACCAAACCTTTAAATATTTAAATATATTATTTGTAAAAGATCCAAAGACGAAAGTAAATTTGTTGAGAAGTTACCAAGCTCCTCCGTGACTAAATCTTTAACAAGTTGCGGTCTTAAGGAGGCAAGACCATCCGATGAACCAGGTTTAAATGAAAGGATAGCTTTCTTAATTTCATAAATAGAAACCTCAAAATCAAAATTAGAAAACTTCTGTTTTCTTCTAGAATGGGGTGTCTTGTTATTAATTTCTTATAAGTAGAATCAGTTTTCTCTGCCAAGGTGTCTGCAGAACACAACATTCTTGTTGTCCCCTTTACAACTCCTTCAAAAAGTTTGTTTTCAATCTTCTTAGCAATGTAAGACGTATTTATACTTTTTTTTTCGATGTTTGGTTTTCTTACCAGGTTTGTTGTCATATAATGACAATGAAGATTTCAATGGTAATAATTTGTTTTTCCTCCAATAATTAATGTTGTTTTTAACAGCAAAAGTTAAAGAAGAAGAGTGACTGATTTAGTTGGGATATTCAAAACAGCATACGGGAACAAAAAAGGGTAATCCAGGACGAAACTTTATTGTTGCTCACACATTTATTTATTAAAAAAGTTTATTCTTTTGCTATACAAGACCTAGCTCCTTTGGGAATCCTCTTCAAAATCGAAACTGAAGGTTTTAAAAGTGAAAAGCACTTTACAAGAAAGTTATTATTAAATTAGAATTCCTGTTCGGTATGCTTTCATGATGTATGCATGTTAAGACCATTTTTACTTTTAAAATTTTTCTGGCAAAACGAACATTTCAAGTCTAAAGGTTTTAAAGACTTTTCGGTGTGTGTAAATGTAGGCTATTTACATTATTTCTAAAGACTTGGTGCAATAGGAATGTTTAAATCATTTGAATTCTTGAAAGACTTTTTACATAATTTACAAAACGTATTTTTTATGCTATCAATGTGTTTTGAATTTATCAGTAAGTCAAAAATGTTCATTTTTTGCATTACCAGTAAAAAGAAGTTGTATTAAGTTCTTATGATTTTCATAGGATAGCTTCATAGGTCGATCTTCGAGTATTGTCTTCGTATCCTCAAAATATATATTAAAATTTATTTTACACATGTCTGATAAAGCAAGGCATTCAATAGATGTTCCAAAAAATCCTTTATATATATATATATATATATATATATATATATATATATATATATATATATATATACAGGGTTATTCACGCAACCCGTTCATTAAAAGTTTTTGATGATGCCATTTAGATAAAAATTTCAAGTTTTGGGATTAAGGTAAGGTTAAGGGGTACTTCTTTTTTGAAATATTTTCAACTTCCTGTCACTTCCGGTTTAACCGGAAGTTGGTATCAACTTGCTTATTTTAAATGGAACACCCTGTATTTTATGATATTTTTGGATTCTACGGAGAATTTTAATGCTATTTGATGTAGCATATCCTATACCTAGGTTCAAGCGTTCTTAAGATATTTGACCTTGAACCGAAAATGAGCCTTCGGGGTACCAAATTTTAAAATCTCATATTTTTGTAAGTTTTGAAGATATAATCTTCATATTTTGCAGACGATCGGTAAATAACCTTAGGTTTCTATTTTTTTTATTGAATTTGCCTATTTTTATACAGGGTGTCCTAAATTCAGCGGCAAACATTCACATTTTCAAAGCCGCTAAATAACTATATGCACTATCAAATGTAGAATTTCATTTTCTATCGAACTGTATTAAGGTTCCCTATACCTATTCGTAACCATTTTCGAAATAATCAGGCTTTTATTAAACTATCATATGTATTTGCTAAATGCTTACACCTTCCCGTAGTAAGCCATGGAAAAACAATTGTTGTGCTTTTCTATTCAACATGACAGCTGATTTGAAACTTTTAAATTAAAATAAAATAACACTCAAAAGCTGATATTCTCAATTTATTTTATATTCGCGGAGAATGTTACAAAATATTGGAGAGAACGTGCCATGTTTTTAATGAAAAACATCCTCATTTATCGCCAATGAACAAGAGAAAATTGAAGAGGATTGAAAAGAAATTTTTTCGTTTCGGAAAAGTTAAAGTTATAAAAAATGTAATAAATTGTTTACATTATTTTTAACCATATCTACTTACTAAGTTCGAGACTGTTCTAAACTTGTTTTAGTGAACTTAAAAATTATAGCAATCTAACAATCAACAATAAATAAATAAAATAATAAAATTGAATTATAACAAATGTTCTATATGCTGTCCGTTCATTTGAAGACACATTCAATTCTTCTTTGTACAGTTGCTGTGGCCCGCTGAATTCCGTTTTCTAATTCGGCACAAGCTGTTCGTATCCTGTCCAGTAAATCTTGTTGGTTATTTACTGGGAAAGCTTAGACTTTACCTTTGATAAATCCCCATAAATAAAAGTCTAGAGGTGTTAAATCAGGCGATCGCGGGGGCCATTGGGACCAATCCAGCGATCTTCAAAAATTCGAGATAATTGGAGATAAACTGCAGCCGAATTATGTGCTGGTGCCCCATTCTAATTGATACCAATAATTTTGCAGCTCACCAATAGGAATTTCTTCTATAAATTCAGAAACCGTCCCTCGTAGAATTTCCAAATACTTATCACTGTTTAAATTGTCTTCATAAACACAGTACCGCACCTGATCATTTAATACCATACCGAAAACATTGAAGCTAAACCTCTCTTGAGAACGCGTTTCGCGTAAAGCGTGCGGATTTTCTGCTGCCCAGAAATGTTCGTTTCTTCTATTTGTTATTCCTTCTCTAGAAAATTTCGCTTCATCGGTCCAAAATATTTTTGAAAGGATGTGTTTATTACGTTATCCTCGGCATTTGTCACTGGTTTCGAAACATTTTTTGTAACTTTAACCTTGCCAAAACGCAAAAAGTTCGTTTCAATCTTCTTGAATTTTGACTTGTTCATTGGCGGCAAATCAGGGTGGCGTTCATTAAACACACGACACGTTCTCTCCAAAATCTTATAACATTCTCCATGAATATAAAATAGATTGAGAATATCAGCGTTTGAGTATTCTTCCATTTCGATTTAGAAGATTTAGTTTATCACAGACAGCTTTCGATAAATAACGCATACTAATCATCTATCATATTGGATATTGGATCTCAATTGTTTTTCCGTGGCTCACCATTGGAACATGTAAACATTTAAGCAAATACATACGATATTTTTATAAAACCCAATTATTTCGAAAATGGTTACGAATAGGTATAGGGAACCTTAATACAGTTCGATAGAAAATGAAATTCTACATTTGATAGTGCATAAAGTTAGAAGGTGTCCCATTTAAAAAAACGGACTTTAGCGGCTTTGAAAATGTGAATGTTTGCCGCTGAATTTAGGACACCCTGTATAAAAATAGACAAATTCAATAAAAAAAATTGAAACCTAAGATTATTTACCGATCGTCTGCAAAATATAAAGATTATATCTTCAAAACTTACAAAAATATGAGATTTTAAAATTTGGTACCCCGAAGGCTCATTTTCGGTTCAAGGTCAAATATCTTAAGAACGCTTGAACCTAGGTATAGGACATGCTACATAAAATAGCATTAAAATTCTCCGTAGAATCCAAAAATATCATAAAATACAGGATGTTCCATTTAAAATAAGCAAGTTGATACCAACTTCCAGTTAAACCGGAAGTGACAGGAAGTTGAAAATATTTCAAAACAGAAGTACCCCTTGACCTTACCTTAATCCCAAAATTTGAAATTTTTATCTAAATGGCATCATCAAAAACTTTTAATGAACGGGTTGCGTGAATAACCCTATGTGTATATATATATATATATATATATATATATATATATATATATATATATATATATATATATATATATATATATATATATATATATATATATATATATATATATATATATATATATATATATATATATATATATATATATATATATATATATATATATATATATATATATATATATATATATATATATATATATATATATATATATATATATATATATATATATGTATATATATATATATATATATATATATATATATATATATATATATATATATATATATATATATATATATATATATATATATATATATATATATATATATATATATATATATATATATATACATGAATGAATGATAGCATGAAAAATACGTTTTGTAAGTTATGTAACAAGTCTTTCAAGAATTCAAATGATTTAAAAATTCCTATTGCACCAAGTCTTTAGAAAAAATATAAATAGCCTACATTTACACATACCGAAAAGTCTTTAAAACATTTAGACTTGGAATGTTTGTTTTGCCAGAAAAATTTTAAAAGTAAAAATATACATCATCAAAGCATACCGAACAGGAATTCTAATTTGATAATAACTTTCTTGTAAAGTGCTTTTCACTTTTAAAGCCTTCAGTTTCGATTTTGAAGAGGATTCTCAAAGGAGCTAGGTCTTGTATAGCAAAAGAATAAACATTTTTAATAAATAAATGTGTGAGCAACAATAAAGTTTCGTCCTGGATTACCCTTTTTTGTTCCTATATGCTGTTTTGAAGATCCCAACTAAATCAAAGTCAGTCTTCTTCTTTAACTTTTGCTGTTATAAACAACATTAATTATTGGAGGAAAAACAAATTATTACCATTGAAATCTTCATTGTCATTATATGACAACAAACCTGGTAAGAAAACCAAACATCGAAAAAAAAAGTATAAATACGTCTTACATTGCTAAGAAGATTGAAAACAAACTTTTTAAAGGAGTTTTAAAGGGGACAACAAGAATGTTGTGTTCTGGAGACACCTTGGCAGAGAAAACTGATTCTACTTATAAGAAATTAATAACAAGACACCCCATTCTAGAAGAAAACACAAGTTTTCTAATTTTGATTTAGAGGTTTCTATTTGTGAAATTAAGAAAGCTATCCTTTCATTTAAACCTGGTTCATCGGGTGGTCTTGCCGCCTTAAGGCCACAACTTCTCAAAGATTTAGTCACGGAGGAGCTTGGTAACTTCTCTACAAATTTACTTTCTTCTTTGGTATCTTTTACAAATAATATATTTAAATATTTAAAGGTTTGGTTCCAAAACAAATACGTCCCATTTTTTACGGATCTAACGTATACGCTTTTAACAAAAAAGTGGGTAAAATTCGGCCAATCGCTGTTGGTTTTTGTCTTCACTGTTTGGTTGCGAAAATAATGTATTACCGCATTTATAATTTTTTAGGTAAAACGTTTCGGCCAAATCAATAGGGCACCAAATGTGGAGCAGATCAATTACGCATGCGATTCGTCGTTACCTTAAATATCCTCATAATTATAATAAAGTAATTCTAAAAATCGACTATTTTAATGCTTTTAATATGGTAAATATGGACATAATTCTTTCTAGAATTAGAGAATATTTTCCAAATTTTCTAAATTTCTCATTTCTATAAAGAACATTCATTTCTACCTTTTGGTGATCACTGTATCTTGTCACAAAGAGGTTTGCAACAAGGGGATCTTCTTGGGGCCTTCATTATTTTGTTAGCAATTCATCTGATAGTAAAAGCTATTCACTCTAAAATTAACATATGGTATTTAGACGATGGAACAATTGCTGGAAATATTTCTACAGTTTTGGATGACTTTAAATAATAATATAATATATATATATATATATATATATATATATATATATATATATATATATATATATATATATATATATATATATATATATATATATATATATATATATATATATATATATATATATATATATATATATATATATATATATATATATATATATATATATATATATATATATATATATACTTTATGGTTTCCTCTCTTAGAACTTTAGAATTGTTTTGTGTATTATTTAAAAAATAACTAACGGCTCTAAAAAGGCAATTGCCATCTCCTATAATATCGATTTTTTTTAAAGGTTGACATGACTTTCGAAATCTGTCAGAAACACTTCCACAAAAAAAAACAATTACTTCCAATATCTTGCAGCTACAGTTTATTCTTGTTTTCTTCACCAAATAAAAATTTTAAATTTCAATTGAATATACTTTATGTAAATGATTTCATCCTACTTTCTTCTAAAAATGTGTAAATTCTTGACCATGTAAAAAATAGGTGTGTAAGGTAAAATTTGAGGTAAAGTTTTTTTTTTTAATTTGGGAAAATTCGTATTAAAATAAAATCTGTAAAAGTTATTGTGCTAAAAACCAATATAGTGACACTTTGTATTCCTTATTAAAAAATACCATGTTATTCAAATTACTAGAGATAGACAATTTTTAAATTTTGAATACTCCATGATTTTACAATCCTTAGAAAATTATGTGATGAACAACATCCTAGTAAACACATTTTATGTTAGATATAGTGTTGAGAAGCTGAAAATCAATATGTACGTGGTGGCTGTTTATATTATGGCACGCTACCAGAAAGTATTTGAAGATAACCAGTAATAAAACCATAAAACGAAACATCGAACTGTAGACAATATTATTATATCGTTAATTTTTCCTCTAAGAACTTTCCAGACACCAGTCAACGAAAAACCAAAATATATTGTTTATAAAATAATAAAATAAATTAAAAGTACGTGGACACTTCAACAATCAATTTCATAATTATCTCTTTGTGGTTCTGAGATAAGGTAGAGTGCCTATATTTAATAAAATTTTGAAAAATACTTTACATAGGTTTTGAAAATTTACCCAGAACTTTTATTATAAAAAGTAAAAAAGAAATTTAATTTTCAAAAAGTTCAGTCTTGTTTTGAAAGCCGTATATACGACTTCTGATTATATGAAAGCTTTACGGTATCGATAGTTAATTGGCAATGGTATTTAGTAGAGATCGTTAACAACATAACAATTTTAGCTCATTCAACTTATCATGTTCAGCAGCGGTGTCCACTTGGCCCAATGGTCATTAGATAACATATTAAATATCTGTTAGCATATGAATAATGGTCAAATATGTTAAATATACTTCTTTGAATAGCTAAAATCCCTTGCAAAGTACGTTACGTATTAAAATTAATTATTTGGACTAAAAATGTTCATACTTACCACATCATGTGGGGCAGCTCTAAGTGCTTTGAGAGACTCTTCATGCTCCCCCTCCTGCGCAAAATTACATAATATGGCATTAATATAAAATATACTTTCACAATGTGTGAAGATGCATCAACTAAATGAGGAGAAATAGAAATGTTTTAAAGTTATATTAAATATGCCCCCCTCTTGCGCAAAATTAAATAAATGGCATTACTACAAATCGTACTTATGTAGTGTAAATGTATGATGTGCGTAATGATGCATCAAATGGGAGTTTTTAGATAAAGTGATGTGGCTCAAATGGTTTTGGAAGATTCAGTAATTCCAACTCTTAAATTTCCTTAGTTTCCTTGACTGTTGCAAAAGGTCAAGAAAATTAGATTTACAATAGAACTAGAAGAAAATAACAAAATAAATTTTTTGGACATGCAAAATTCACCACAACAAAGAAAAACTTGAAACAGAATGGTATACTAAAGAAAAAATCGAAGATGTCCATATTTCTCAAAGAGATTTAGTTTTAATAACAAACATTGAAAAAGTCTCGGCCTCAGTAAATTATAATTTTACATTTTACAACAAACGTGACACGTGTTTCGCCTTTTCGAGCATCAACAGACCTACAAACAGCAGAGAGAACCTTAGTAAATAATCACACTCACAAATCCTAAAACAATAACTTACAAATAGAATAAAACACACTAAAGCACAACAAAACAAACAACTTCTTATACATATTTGATTGACACTAAAATGAGGTTAACTTCACGCGAATAAACAAAATAAAATATTTAAAAATATTCAGTCTCCAGCTGGGATCGAACCCAGACCGCCTGAGTGGGAGGCTGAAGTAACTACCTACAGACCACTGGACTAGTCAAAGAAACCAACCAAAAACTCTCACTCTATGAATTAGTGAATGAAATGAAGGTTGCCTACAATTATTATTGCATTAAATTGTTAAATATTAGAGTTGGTTCGAAATTAAAAATATCGTTAACGCAAGTGAGAATAGGACTTTTTATAAGTAGTTATTTAAGGAGAGAAGCGCCTCCTCCTCCCCATTATGCATCTATTCCTCCTCTCTGATATTGAAAACTATTTAATCGAGTTCGTTAACTTAGCCTTGTCGCCGAAGGTTATTTCTTTAAGCTATGGCCAATAATATAGTATTACTTCGAGAGACTCCCCTCTTAAAGTTAAAGCTTAAAAGGGGTAAATACGATTTTGCTGCTTCAATTTAAAGTTGTAAATGTAAAGTAACAAACATTTCTGAAACTTGTCAAATGTCTAAAAGAAAAAGGGACTTTCGAAGAGTTTTAAAGCAAGTAAAATAAAAAAGAATTAAAAAAGAAAATAAAGTGACAGAAGAAATTTCCGATGAGTGTCCTATTTGCTACATCCCTTTAAAAAATGAAGAAAGATGCAGACCTAATTCTTGTGATCATAAATTTTGCCTTAACTGTTTAGTCGAGTGGACCGTGGACAGTTTTTCAACGTGTCCATTGTGTAGAAAAGAGTATTGCTTTATTTTGTTATTTAATTCTGAAACCATTCCTTGCATTATTGCCACCTTATGCAATTTAAAAACTTGAATCTTAGTGAAGTGGAAGTTTATTTTAAGAACATTTTAACTCTATAAACATGGCTAATGTGAACGAAATTTTACCGGATGAAGTATTGGAAGTGGTGAACATTTATGACTGTGTAAACGTCAACCTTGCTGAAGAACGTTTGGAGCTTCAAGATGTAAATAATTTTATTTCAAATGATATTGAATCGGGTGATTCATATCTAGAAATTGACCAAGGTGATGAAAATGCAACGACAAAAAAGGCGTTAGTACCGATTTTTCGTGAACATTTCATAGATAAAATATTTTGTATTGTTCAAAGTTATGTGATAGTTCGTACGGTATTAAACATAAAAAAAATATATTATGTTATTTTTGTTATTACATTCATCAATTGTCTCTTGGAAATGGTTCTCACGAACATATAAACACTCATTATAAACGAAGTGTTAGATATTCAGATTTAGATATTAGATGTGCAATTTGTTCGAAATCATTGTATCAGGTGATACTTTCAGACATTTGTGTTTTTTGTAATGTAAATACAATTCAAATAGAAGTTGACGAAGTTCCAAAAACGTAATTTATTTTTTAGTTTTAACTTTAAAAAGTATTGCCTATAATCTGGACCATTCATATGTTTATGGAACTATTATACTAAGGGCTGATATTTTCATCTCCATATAATTCTATTCGATGGATATTTTCCATGATTACAATTTTCCCAACAATCGTTTCCACGGTAAATATTTGAAGAATAAAGTTATTTGGGGATGAAAATATTGGATGCACAATTTAAGACATGCTTGTAACATTACATCTACAACTTTAAATTCACTTGCAGCTAGTACAAAATAAAATATAGAATGTTAGTTTGTTTTTTATTTATTTTTATACCTATGTCAGAATCCAGATACCGACATTCGTAAAAATACAGCTAACCGAAATTTAGATATTATTAAGGTTATATTTTTCAAATAATTCTAAATTAGTGTTATATAGCCTTTTTATGGCATTATTAAATTCACTTTAATAAAACAACTCCCAGTGAATAAGTGTGGAGCTTATTAGGGGACTAAAAAGACACGTATATTTTTTAAGCTGTATACAAATACAAATCAATATGTTTTACTTGTTATGTATGTAAATTAAAAAAGGGCCTGGTGTGTTATTTTGTCTATCTGTAATGCAGTAATTGCTGAAATATTGTTGAAAACCACAATATAAAATACTATTAGTAAACACTATTATTTTTAACTGCGCTATTACTAGATCATTTAAATCTGCTTTTCCGAATTTCTTTAAGAGACTATAAATTTACTAAAACGACGTGTATATTGTATTAAGCACTTAATTAAAACATAATGTAACCAAAATATTAAAACTTATTAAACTTTGTTTAAATCTTTGTACACTACTTCTAATTTTATTGTCTCTAAAAATAGTTCTTTTTCACTCTTTTCACTTGTCTTTAAGCATTTTAATAGTTTAACAGACTGTTCCTATTTTTCTAAATATGTAGTTCTAGTAAATGTTTTTGTTTCTATATACAATAAACATGTTAGGTATTTGAAATAAACAAAGCAAAATTTGCCAGAAATATTACATGTGCAAATAAAAAAAAATTTGTACATTTTTTTTAACAGTCAATTAATAATCAAAAGTTGACGAAAATATTATTACTTACAGTTGACTAGATACATGCAGATTCCATAAAATGATTTGTGTAATAATTTAATTGTCTCTAAAAAATCGTTTTCACTATTTTTTCTATTATCTCTATTATCTCTCTCTCTATATTTTCCTGACTTATAAGAGGAATCTCAAGTCCACTGGTTGAAGAAATTTCATTTATTTAAGGTGGCAAGCGGACATGTGAACGGGGTCATGTTTAGAGAGTTGCATTTGCATTGTTGCAGTAGGCCATAGCATTGACCTTTAATAAGCCAGTCTAGAAACCTTCGATGTCTCTTTATAAACTCGACCGTCTTATGCTTTTAGTTAAACAGTTCTTCTAGGCCATAGCATTGACCTTTAATAAACCAGTCTAGAAACTTTTGATTTTTCTTTATAAACTCGACCGTCTTATGCTTTTAGTTAAGCAGTTCTTAAGTTTTGTTTAAGTCGTAACACGTATTTGTCGAGTTAAAACATTTCCCGTTCTTTCCGTTCCGTTTCATATAAGATTATTTTTACATTTTTACACATTTACAATAATGGAGGGTAAAAAAGTTCAAATTTTGCAAAATGTGTATGTTCCTGCAATTCTAAATTCAGGCGATAATTTAAGACAAAAGAGCCGATCTTTCAGGGACATGGTGCAAGGTATGTTAGAAAATAATGGTCGTTTACAACTTAATTCTATAAATAAAAAAAATATTGTTGAAGAGAACTTGCAAACAACTAATTCTAATACTATCCTGACCCAAGAGCTAATTAATATTTTAGAGGACAATAATTCTAATCCTATTGACGAACCAACTGACGAAATTTTAGAAGACATATCTAAATTTAAAGATTACTTGGGTATAGGATCATCAAAAAACAAATCATGCAATATCTCTTCTCAAAATTCTAATTCAAATTTAGCAGGCGTTGTATTTAAACCAGAATTAGTAACTGAGGGATTAAGCAACTGGGAACCGATTAAGAATCTCTTAGAAACTAATTCTGATTTAGATATATTACAATTTAATGAAGACGAATTTTTAGAAGTTTACTCACAAAATTTAAAAGACATAACAAAATCGAAAGACTATTTAGGAATATTTTCGGCCGATAATCATGACAGTTCAAATTCAGAAGATTTGCATTTTAATGTTGATACCATACCTTGCGATAACAATTTGCAATATTTAAACGTTACTGAAAATGTTTCAAATTCCAAATTTTCTGTTGACCCTTTTACCAACAATTGTTCTAATGAACCCACTTTCTGTGATAATAGATCACCTTGTGGTTCGAATTTCTCAGTTGGTCGAGGCAATGACACTTTCAAAAATATTTCACCTCCGAATTTCACTTCTGTTTTATCTGATTCTGATAGTGATATCACTTGCGGGCAGAGAACTCCAATTTTTCTCCAAGGGTCCCAATATAGTAATATTTCTCAGGCAGAATTTAAGACTAGTGAAAATGCAAAGTTGCAACTATGTTCTCCAGAACCATTTTCTCCAGAACCAAAAACATCTGAGCAATTTTATTTTTATAGGACAAATTCGACGCAAACAGACAAACGATGCGTAAAAAAAATTCATTTTGGCATTCAAAAAAAAAACTAAAAGTAGGGAATCACGGATTACTTTGTCAAAATTAAAATCTTTTGGCTTTTGTTTAAACAACTTATTTGACTCCCAATTAAAAAATAATTCCATCGATAAGGAACAAGAGGAAATTTGGAATAGAATTAAATGTATATTTGATGGATTCTATGGATTAAAAAATATTCACACATTTTTTTTTATCGCCCCCTCTCCCCTATAACCTTCTTTAAAATCCTATTTAAGTTTTGTTCCTACAGTTTTAACTCAGTACGTAAGAAACTTAATGACTGCTACCAAAGAAGAGAAGTAGTTAAGACACATTTTTTTTTTACTTCAGCCCAAAATGAATCTTAAATGTTTAAACTGTAACAAATTTTTTACTAGAAGAGACAATTTAATTCGTCACATAAAAAATAAGTGTGTAAAAGTATCAGCAAGGGGCAAACAACTAGAAGTTTTGGAAAATTCATCGGAGCAAAGATTGAAAGAAAAAAGAATGTAAGAGTTTATTTTTTATAGTATATTCTACATTTTTTTTACGTCTTGCAGCGCAAAGCAATACTTTGTTTTTAAAACTTATATTACCTATTACATTATTTTATATATTCAACTTGTAAAATTTTTCTATACTTAAAACAGAGTGTTTTCAGTTAAAGTGACGAAATTTTATTGGTATTGATTTTGTTAAATATAAGTACGCTATTACGATTGCAAATTCACCTATTTTACATGTAAATTTAAGTTTCGATTTGCAGTTTTAGAGTCATTTTAAGGCGTGAAATTTTCTATGAAATATTGACAGCAGTGACTTCACTATTTTAAATTTATTTTTATGTCACTGCAGCACTTATTTTTGCACTGTAAACGTATTTTGAATTTACTTGGTGATTTTCTCTTATGTTAAGTTATTTAGAGAATGCTCTTGTTTTAGAAAGCAACAAATATTGTGAACATTGTAAGAAATCTATTAGAACATCACTATGGGGTAGCCTTCGAACCAATACACATAAGAATAACATAGCTTTGAGTACCGAAGAAAGTGGAGTAGAAATTATTAAATCTGCTTTTGATAAAAGAATCATATCATACAGAATTTCAGCAGAAGCCTTATATGTAAACATTCAACTGTTTTTCAATGACATATCAGACAAAATTAGCTTAACAGAAAAATTTCTTGAAACACATACATGCTTAAAATTAAATGTGGAATTATTTGGCATTTACTTCAATCCTGGTAACGGAGTTCACGCAATCAAGTCATTCAATACTCCTTTTAAACTTATTTGTATCAGCTCAAATATTATATCGAACATCAACGAAATGTGTGAATAGACCAAAAGGCTGATGATTTAGCAGAAAAAGATTCAGGTAATTTTTTAAATATTTTAAAACCATTTTATATTTTATTAAAAATCATAAAAAATCTAATATATTCTAATACATTTTTTTTGTTGCAGGATGGGTTCCTTTGAAACTTTTGCATCTAGAAATGAATTTCAACAAATATAATCCACTGCGTTCTTCTTCCTACATTCCACTACCGGAAGAAATCGAGTTTAAGCGAGCTGTTATTAACCTTCGAAATCGGGACCATTATTGTTTGGCGTGGTGTGTGATAGCTGCAATGTATTCTCCAACTGGATTGGAATATGAAACCCAATCACATGCGCACTTCGAAACAATCTTGGATACTTCAGGTATTGACTTTCCTATAGCTTTAAAGGACGTAGAACAATTTGAAAGACAGAACAATATATCTATTAATATTTATTCTTTGGAAAAAATTAGAAAAAACTTTAAGTTCAGTTATGAAATAATAGGTCCACTACATTATTCAAAATCTAAAAAACCAAACCATATTAATTTATTATTAATTAGTGATGATGGGAATTTTCACTACTGTTATATTTCTGATTTAAGTAGATTAATATCAAGTCAAGTTTCAAAACATAATGGAAAAAAATATCTATGTGATGGATGTCTTCAGTATTTTAGTTCAGAAGAATATTTAACTAGACATAATACTTTTGACTGCGATTTTGTAAGAATAAATTTACCATCAAAAGATTATAAAGAAGACAAATTTGGGAAAAACGTACCGGGACATATTCTTAAATTTGAAGATATTCAAAATTAAATGGAAGTTCCTTTTGTCATATATGCCGATTTTGAATGTGTACTTAAACCTGTTGATAGCACCGATAATGTAGAGTTAGGTTTAGATAAAACCTACACTGTAAAAGAATTTGAACATGTCCCTTATTCATTTGCATATTACTTAAAATGTTCGTTTGATGATAATGTTTCAAAGCAAGAATTATACAGAGGACCTAATTGTGCTCAAGTGTTCATACATTTTTTAGAAAATTATTCAAAATCTAAAAAACCAAACCATATTAATTTATTATTAATTAGTGATGATGGGAATTTTCACTACTGTTATATTTCTGATTTAAGTAGATTAATATCAAGTCAAGTTTCAAAACATAATGGAAAAAAATATCTATGTGATGGATGTCTTCAGTATTTTAGTTCAGAAGAATATTTAACTAGACATATTACTTTTGACTGCGATTTTGTAAGAATAAATTTACCATCAAAAGATTATAAAGAAGACAAATTTGGGAAAAACGTACCGGGACATATTCCATTCCTTTTGTCATATATGCCCATTTTGAATGTGTACTTAAACCTGTTGATAGCACCGATAATGTAGAGTTAGGTTTAGATAAAACCTACACTGTAAAAAAATTTGAACATGTCCCTTATTCATTTGCATATTACTTAAAATGTTCGTTTGATGATAATGTTTCAAAGCAAGAATTATACAGAGGACCTAATTGTGCTCAAGTGTTCATACATTTTTTAGAAAGGGAGGTTCATGATTTATATATTAGGTATTTAGGAAATTTAAAAAAAATGGAAAAATTAACTGAACTAGAAAAATTGAGCTATCAGTATTCAAGCGAGTGTCACATTTGCAACAAACCATTTGAAAATGATAATGAAAAAGTGGCAGACCATTGCCATTTAACCGGAAAATATAGAGGAGTTGCACGTTCCTTATGCAACATAAATTATAAGCAACCACATTTTATTCCACTCATATTTCATAATTTAAAAAATTACGATTCCCATTTATTTATAAAAAATATATGCCACAGTCAAGAGAAATTGTCGGTAATAGCACAAAATAAAGAAAAATATATTTCCTTTCAGAAACATATAGAAGTAGACAATTATTATGACCGAAAATTGGGATTAAAAAAAAGAAAGTATATACATTTAAGATTTATTGATTCTTTCCGATTTTTACCTTATTCCCTTGCAAAATTATCTGAAAAGCTAGGTGATAATCAGTGTAAAAAAGTTCATAAATATTTAACTGATATTGAAAAATTTAAATATATTCGACTAAAGGGAGTATTTCCGTACAGTTACATTAAAGACCTTACAAAATTAAATAAAACCGCATTACCTGAACAAGAGGAATTTTATAATGACTTGACGAATGAACATATTAGCAAAGAAGAATTTGAAAGGGCAATAAAAGTGTGGAAATTATTTAACTGTAACCCCTTAGCTGATTATTCTGATATTTATCTAAAATCAGATGTTTTACTTTCAGCAGATATTTTTCAAAATTTTAGAAAAACTTGTATGAACACCTATACATTAGATCCGGCACATTATTATGCATTTCCCGGTTTGAGTTTTGATTCCTGTTTACCCTATACAGGTGTTCAATTAGAACTTCTGACGGATCCTAATATGTTACATTTTTTTAAAAGTAGTGTGCGAGGTGGTGTTAGTACTTGCGCATGTAGAAAAGCCGTTGCAAATAATTTATTTCTTTCTGATTTCGATCCTTTAAAACCTTCTAATTTTATTATGTATCTCGATACTACTAATCTTTATGGATACGCAACGTCTCAATATCTTCCACAAAAAAATTTCATATGGCTTCCAAAATTAGAAATAGACAATTTAGATATTATAAACCTTTCCGACTCCTCTGAGAAAGGTTATGCGCTTGAAGTTGATTTGGAGTATCCCACGGACTTACATGATGCTCATAATGACTTTCCTTTTTGTCCTGAAAATTATAAACCCCCCAATTCTAATTGCACAAAGCTAATACCAAATTTAAAAGATAAAGTAAAATATGTAATTCATTATACACTTTTAAAACAGTGTATTGAACATGGATTGAAATTAACTAGGGTACATAGAGTTTTCGGGTTTACTCAGTCACCATGGTTAAAACCGTATATTGACTTGAATACAAAACTACGCAATGAGTCTAAAAATGAATTTGATAAAAATAATTATAAACTAGCAAATAACAGTATATATGGAAAAATTATTGAAAATGTCGATAAAAGAATTGACATAAGGTTAGTTACAGAGTGGTCAAGAAATCACAGAAAAGATGGCGCAGAAAATCTAATTGCCAAACCGTATTTTAGATTTAACTGTGTTTTTTGAGAATTTAGTTGCTATCCAAATGCAAAAAGTTTTAGTAGAATATAATAAGCCAATTTACGTAGGATTTTCAATTTTAGATATTTCAAAAACTGTAATGTATGATTTTTTTTATAACTTTTTGAAGCCTCTTTATGTAGATAAAGTTAAACTTTTGTACACTGACACAGACTCTTTCATACTAGAAATACAAACGCAAAATGTGTATGAAGATTTAAAACGTAATATAGAAAAATTTGACACATCAAATTATAAACCAAATAATATTCATGAAATGCCAATAACCAAATCTGTAGTAGGGAAGTTTAAAGATGAATATGCTGGTGAACCCATAACGTGTTTTTACGGCACTTCAGCCAAAGCATATTATGTCAAAACGGAGAGTGATACTCTTAAGAAGGCCAAGGGAATTAAAACCAGTAGTATTAAAAAACAATTAGATTTTGTTCATTGCAAAGATGTTGTTGAAAATAATTCAAAAACCTTCTGTACAATGTATTTATTTAAATCTCGTTTACATACAATTTACACCGAATTAGTAAGTAAATTGGCCTTAAGTTCTTCTGTTGATAAAAGATTTAAAATTCCTAACAGCTTCGACACACTTGCGTGTCTTAATTTTCAAGGTTACAGGTTATATTATCAGAAGAACTCGTACTCCGTTTTCAGTTGTTTCTTTAACTGCTTTAGTACTGGAAGTAAATATGTGTTTAGAAAGCTTTGATCCTGAAATTTACAACAATTTCTATAGAAATTATGAAAAACGACTTTCCTCATTTGAAAATTGGAACGGAAAATTGAAACCTGAAGTGTTAGCAAGAGCAGGATTTTACTACACTTCATATAATGATAATTGCAGATGTTTTTACTGTGGTGCAGAAATATTTGAGTGGACATATGATGACTGTCCCATTGATGAACATTATAACTATTTTAAAACTTGCGACTTGGCTGTATGTTTATGGTTTTCGAAAAATAGAAAAAACAAAGAACAATATGTATTTAAATGAACTAATGACAAAATAGGCACCTATAAAACGATGTTTTGTATATTGACTTGTTTGTTCAACATATTTTTGATCAATCAATATTTAAAGTGTTAAGAATAATTAGAATAATTACTTATTTTTCCAGAAGCATTAAATTGTTTATTTTTTACTATTGTGTACGTATTAAAAGTACTAATGAAATTTATTAGCTATAAAATGAGTTTATATGTTTAAAAGGTATATAATGGATTTTATGACAATTAATTTTATTATTTAATGTATCTCTCTTTTTCTATATTTTTACCATTTTGTGGCTTATTTATTAAAGTGTGCTAATAAAAATTGTCTATACTAATATTTTTCTCTATAATTATTTGTTTTCCAAAAATAGTTATTAGTAATTATTTGAAATGTAAAAATGTAAAATGTATTTTGTTTTATTGAAAATTTTTGCAAAAGTATTTAAATTTACTTGTTCTTGTATTGTAATCATAACTCTTACCAGTCTTACAATTCTTCAAATTGTGGTCAACTTTGTTTAACATTTCTTTATAAAAACACACAATAGATAATCTTAGAATCATTTAAGAAGACAATACGTTAGAATGTCGTTCATAATTTATTTAGATGTTGACTCAGTATATGTTATAGGTTTAACTAATTTTGAAACTTTTAATGCTATTCCAAATATTGATGAAAAAAATAATAAATTTCTATGGGGATGGTAACGATTTTATTGAAATCCCTCCCGGAAGCTATGAAATTCAAGATATTAGTAAATATTTAATAGAACAATTTGATAAAATAGGGATTTCGTTTCATTTATTTGCAAATAATAATACTCTACAATCGGTAATTAAGTCTTCTACAAATATCACATTTAAAGAGGGTAGTATAGGCAAAATTTTAGGATTCAAAGATCAGGTTATTAGAGGTGATGAAAAGAGTAAACATTCAGATGTTCCTGCAGAAATTATAAAAGTTAATTCACTATGTATCGACTGCAGTATTGCTGAAGGTTCCTACTTGAACGGAAGATCCGTTCATATTATTCATCAATTTTTTCCAAACGTCTCTCCTGGATTTAAAATAATTGAAAGTCCACAAAATATTATATATTTTCCTGTAACCGTGAAAGTGATCGACAAAATTACTGTAAGAATATTAGATCAAAACGGGGAAATAGTGAATTTTCGGGACGAAACAGTTACACAGTTGCACCTTAAAAAACCAGATTAAAAATGGTTATATTATACAACAGAAATTTTAGTATTCCAAATAAAATTGTTCAAAAAACATATAATAGGCATAAATTAGTCAAGAAAAACATTAGTAGACGTGTTAACGTTAAAGAGCTAACTGCAAATAAAAAGTTTCTGGAGTCTCTAGGACTTAAACTTTTAATATGAATATACTTAATGTTTTAAAGCTTTTAATTGATAATTCCATCACTCATTCGGAAATTCATTCTTATGAACCTTATTTACCCACCAAATTAGGAAATAATGATGAGATAATAATTCCCGTCCATGAAATTGAAAAATACACCCTTCCTTGTGAGAGTTTTCTTTACATAGAAGGAAAGTTAACTAGAGAGGACGAAACAGTTTCTAAAACGTTGAGTTTAATAAATAATGGAATTGCCTTTCTTTTTAAAGAAATAAGATACCAATTAAATGGTGTTACTATAGATTCGGTTAGAAATGTTGGTATCACATCAACTCTAAAAGGTTATCTTTCATTTAATGAAAACGAGTCAGCTAAATTACGAAATGCAGGCTGGCATTAAAAAATTAACTCTTCAAACAGGTGCGACCACAACAACGGTATCTATCGTCGATAAAAAAACAGGATTTTTTAATGTTTGCATACCCCTTAAAACTTTAATGGGATTCTTCGAAGACTATAAAAAAATAATATTAAATTCGAAACAAGAGCTCATACTTGTTAGGGATAATACCGATAACAATGCCATTTCAACCACAGATGACAAGGAAAATCCAAAAATTACTATTAACAAACTTACATGGAATATACCTCATATATCAGTAGGAATTCCTCAAGAACTATTACTAACAAAAATTATAGACAAAAATACTGATATAATAATAGCGTTTAGAAGCTTGGAATTAATTGAGTATCCAGACCTATTAAAAACTAATAGACACAATTGGCCAGTTAAAACCTCAACCCGAGTTGAAACCCCCCGTCATGTCATACTTGCATTTCAACAAGAAAAATGGAATAAGAAAAAGAGCAATATGAGTGAATTTAATGACATAGACTTAAGGAACATCAAAGTATTCTTAAATTCTGAAAGGTATCCTTATAACGATCTCATACTAGATATGAGTAAAAATAAATTCGCTATCTTGTATGAAATGTATTCCAATTTCCGCAATACTTATTATGGAAAAACAGAAGAACCATTATTTGATCCGCTCATATTCAAGGAGAAGGCCCCCATTGCATACATTAATTGTTCTCATCAAAAAGAATCTTTGCAAGCAGGACCTATTGTAATGAGAGTAGAATTTGAACTAAATAAAGACATAGAAAAAGACACAACAGCGTATTGTCTAATATTACACGATAAAGTTTTGAGTTACAATCCACTTACTAAAATTGTAAAGCAACTGTAAATTAGCTACGCATGCGGAATTTTTACCTCAAAATTAAATTTAATTCCTAAATATAACTTGTAAATAACAAAAGAGTCAGTTGTTACTAGAAGTTTGACAAGAAAACGTGACTAACTGATATTGTCACTTCGAGTAGGAGAGATAGGAACTTTTATCAGAAAATTAAGAAAACTCAAGAAGATATTGAAGATTACTCCAAAAAAACATTTATTTTTAAGAAATTTTCTAAATTAAAAATATGAGGCTAGTATTAGACATTCAAGGTTTTAAGGACGAAAAAAATAAATTTATAATAAAATAAGTCACTATATTTTTAAACAACCTTTTCCTTTAAACTTTCTTTCACCTGAACAACATAAGCAAGCTATTTGGTTAATGAAAAATTATCATTGTATATACTGGAATTCTGGACATACCCCACTGCATCAATTTTCAAATATAATCAAAGAAGTGACGGCGGATACTGAATTTGTTTACGTTAAGGGAAAGGAAAAAGCTGAATGTATAAGAAAATATTCCAAGCCAATTATTGAGTTAGATGAACAACCAGTTTTAATGGTATCCAAACCAAAATGTTTTTATCACTCTAAATCATTATGAATGAATAAAAATAATATTAGCTTTATGTACTTTGTTTTATTTAAACCTATTATAACATAACTTTAAAATTATGTTGTATTTCTAAACTGTTAATATCAGCAAAAAATTGTTTTCTGTTTTTGTTTTCTAAAATGTTTTTACACACTTGCACTATTTTTTTACAAAATTCAGCATGTTCTAAATATTTGTGACTTTTCATTAAATCTTGAGCATTCACGTTATCATCATCACCAGCAAAAGCTATATATCTTGAGCAAGCTTCGAACATAACAAACTCTTCAAGCACTTCGGTCACTAGTATATAAAACCAATTTTTTTTTATAAATAATTTTAAAATTATTTTATATCAAAGAAAGTTTTCTTTTCAATGAAATTTTGCATAGTTATTACTAAGCCTAAATTAGGAGTCTAAAATTAAGCAAAATGAAATAAATACAGCTCTGCAATTTTTTTTCCGATTTCAAAAATGTGAAAACTGACATTTAGAGAATTTTAAGCTTTATTGGAATGTAAACATTGTGGAAGTTTTCGTTTAAACATGTATTGTATGTTACTACTACCGGTTAATATACCGGGTGTTTTTCAAATGTGGCCCACCACTGAAAAATCTTTAGTTTGTACTTTAGAAAAATCAGAACTCGGACTTGCTAAATAATGCGCTTTTTATAGCATATGTAACATTCTATCACCTCCGGTTTAGCCGGAAATTACTAAGAATTTTGAATTTTAAATGGAACACCATATGCACTTAAGGTTATTTAAACGCAGAGCGAGATTCTGAAAAGACCTTCCATTGCCGGCGGTTCATACTAATTACAAGCAGATTGTTCAATGTGATTCCTATTGGTTCATCTTTTATTGCCGCGGAGTAACAAGTTTTGTTAAATGTTCAGCATGGGTTTCCTAGCTGGGGGTACAATACTCGGCTTTGGTAGCGGTGCATATGTGTTCGAATCCCCGTTCAGACGGATTAATTTTTTAATTTTTTTTTTAACAAAACTTATAGATAATAAAAATTCGGATTAGGTTAGGTCAAGATTGGTTAGGATTACCGTAAAGAAAGCACGCAGTAGCACGCCAACCGAATTCTGTTACATTAAAACAAGCATTACTTTTAACCTAACTTTTACTGTTAAGTGGATCAGTCCCGTTAGCGTTAGATTAGATCAGGTTCGTTGATAAAACCATTACTAAAGCGATAAACCATCACTAAAGCTACCCAATCACACCTCAAAACATCTTGCTGTGAACCATCTAAATTCCTTAAATTACCACTAAAAGTTAAGTAAAAATACAATTTGACGAATTAATTCATTAGTTAAATATTTATGACGGCTTCAACATGAAGTAAATCACTTTTTTACATGCAAACATAGTTGACCACTGGGTTCAAAAAATTGCTCTATTTTTCTCTAAGAAACGATATCTATAACAGTTTTAATTATTAGCCAGAATCTAAAAATGAACAAACGTTTGCATTATATTCCTTAAATTTTGTATTCTAGGTCTAGACTGCCATGACTAAAATAATTAGAAAAAGATGGCTATGGATAGTGGAAACAATTACTTCAAATGTTGCGTTAAGAAATTATGTAAAATAAAAAGTAAATTATTTCGGGTTTTTGCCGTGTGTGCCGTTTTTTTATTTTGAGGAAATCGTACTGCTCGACACTAGCTCTGGAAACATTTCTTTATTGCTCTGGGGCTATTCATGGCCCATAGAACTTTTTTTGCAGTTTTTCTATTGTTGCATCTTGTAGATTGAATCTTTGCTTTGCCCCATCCATAAAAAAAAACTAAAGGTAAAAGATCAGGTGCCCTGAAATTCATTATATCTTCTTGGCAAAAAGTTTAAATATTCTCTCGTAAGATGGCAGTCAAAAAATGTTAGGTCTGCAATCAATAGAGAATTTTAAAAGGCAATCTTCGATCCCCAGCATATCGTTCCAAAAACCAGTTTTTGGAAATTCCGTTCTTCGGGCATTGTCTCTGCAGGTACTGATGTAAGAATAAAACTTGGGTTTTTTTTTAAATTTTCCGTACTGACGAATTGCTAATATCACTGAAAAGTGCGCATGGATGGATGTTGTTTGGTGAACTGTGTCTTGTTTCTACCATCTTTAGCCACCTATGAATTTTCCTAATAATTGGGTCATGGTCACTCCAGACCCAAATAAAATATAACATTTAAGGTATTATTTTTTACATTCTGGTTAGTTTTAATTAAAAGTAGGCCTTATAAATATCATTTTCTAGAGAAAAATTTGGCTTTTGAACCCAACAATTTTTTTCATTAAAAAAAAATTATTTTTTTAAATAAGATCGATTTTTTCATAAAAACATAAAATAATACAGGAATTTAGATGGTTCATAGCACTCGAGATTTGAAAATGAAATTTATTTATTTCCCGTCATAAATATTTGTTTATAAAGGCGGGCTCAAACGACTGGTGTACTTGACAAAATCTTCACTTGTGAACACTTGTCATATTGTGTGCATGATCTACTTCACTTGCCATTGGTTGTCGGTAAATATGACCCAAGTCAAAGCGTCAATGTAATAAGTTTTGATGCCATGTTGATTTTTCTTTCTACCTTTTCCCTGACGTCTTGAGACGAAATTTGTTCAATTAAATCTAGTTCTATGAATTGCTGCAGTTTGGTTGATGTTTAGATTCTCTTTTATGTGCAGCAATTCAGCAAAAAGCCATATTTTCGAAAATATTAATTATTATATTATATTAATTTAATATTAATTAAAATAAATTTAAAAATTAGCGGGTATATATATATATATATATATATATATATATATATATATATATATATATATATATATATGACTATACATTTATCTTGGATACCGGACTCACCTTCCAGATAAACTCGCCACTGGAGCTTGATCTTGTATCAGATCCACTATCCCAGTCTTGTTCATCACCATCATTACTCTCGCTAAACGACGTTGACATCAACTGACTGTCAATTGGTCCGCTAAATCTGATATCGGTTAAAACTGTAAACATATCTTGATCGCCACTGATATGTTCACTAGCAATTAATGAATTATTATGGTTAATACTGTTAATATAAGTATGTGCTTCCTTTTCGTTTATTGAAATATTCTTCAATTGTTCAAGGCTTTCGATGTTAACATAGTCAGGATCGTTATCAGTGCCATTTTCATAAAAGTTTATAATTGTTCTGTGTTCCTGGGACGAATTCGTAAAATTAGGAACATTGTCATATTTTGCTGCTTCCTCTGCAGTTGCAGGCTCATTGTAGTAAAGTTTAATAAGATTTTCATAAGTCGATTGTGTATTTTCTTTTCCAAATTCAATGTTAGAATTCTGGAAATTATTTACTATTGAGGAATCTTCTTCAGTGCGTGTTAATAGATTAGGACTCTTTTCGTACGTTACAAAATGTTTCGAATTATCAAAAGTTTCATTAAGAGAGTTATTACTAGTCTGGTGTATTTCTTGATCTGTTATTTTTATTTCTAACAAAGGATTTGAGATCTCACAAGATTCTAACGTTGCTATAGCGTCTATCTTAGGGAATGTAGCTTTTTTCAAGATTTTTGATTCATTTCCACATATATCTGAATTGTCTTTTTTTAAATCTGGCTGGATTATGTTATATGTTAGTAAAGAGGCTGGTAGAGATTTCCATGGGTTGTCCTCAGGCGAAGGTAAAGGGGCCACCTATAATTGAAGAAAAAATACAGTTAAACAACATTGCTTTTACATTAAACATACTTATAGCAATTATTAAATTTCTAGAAAAGAAAATCGTCGTTACACATATATTTTACATATATCGAAAGTGCATCGAAAGTCTAATCTAAAGATCTGTTTCACATATTCTGAAGAAAAGCTGGTTACAGAGTACCATTGTATCAATGCTAATACTAAATTAAAATAAACTATTTGAATCTCAAAAAAAAAGCTAAAATCAATTTAGGAATCAGGAAATTTGCTAAGCTTAACCTTTATTAAAAAAACAAAAAAGAGGTATACTTACAACTTTGGTGTTGAATGTCAATGAACTATAAGCAGACGTGTGATTTCTTTCGTGCAACAAAAAGGTTTTCAAATGTTCTTGATCGGTAAAGGAATCATGAATTGGAGATAGAATAACAGGTTTTAATAATTCCGGAAGTGGAGAATTATAGCTAGTCCCATAAGGATTTTCTACTCCATTGATATGAAGCCCGTCTTCATAACTGTCATTAAAAATGATCCTCTCAGAGTTAATTAGGTCACTGTTTGTTATAGTCCTATTGATACCCACGTCCAAAACATCAATTTGTTTAGTATTACTAACATCGAAATTTTTTTCTATATCATCGTTGAAAATAATTTCAGACTGTAGTTCCGTTCTAATATTATTATCTTTTTCATTATTTGATGCAAAATCATCAAAATTAAAAAGAGTGTCGCTAGAACAGCATGAACTCTGACTTGCAGTATGCTCATTATTAGGTATTCTTATAGGGCTGTTGTCATTTGTACGTGACGACAATGCGGGTAAGTATTCTAGTTCACATTGGTTGGACCAGTCACTATCAATGTCTTCCAGCCTAAAAGTAAAACAAAAATACTAATACTGGCTGTTAAATCTTAACTTTAAAAAACTAGGGAAAAAGCTGTTATTGTTGGGTACCAGCCGATAAAAATTTTAGTTATAAAATGTATTCAATATTTAACTAGTATTTTAATTGCAATTATACTCAATTAAATATAATTAGTATTTCAATTTTGGCTCCCAAAATGAAAGGCTAGTAGGAACTAAACTCAGCTTCCGCATAGGTTAAGCTGTTATAGTAAGCGGTTGTATAACGGCAACACCTTCATGAGGTAAACCAACCATACCGGATGTTACAGTGGGGGGAAAGAACTTGTCCGGCGTTTAGCACAGCCATTTTCGAACTTTAGTGATTCTGTCGCCTGAAGATGTTCAAATGGGAACTGTCAACAGCCACAGTTCCAGCTTAGGTGAAGCCCGAAAATCGGAAGCCCTTTTATAGCCCTACCAAATACTAGAATTCTCCTTGACTAGCATTTTATCGAAGATGCAGGGCTCGTCTTGAACTTTAGGATAGGACACTGAAGCTTCACCGGATCCCGCACCGTCTCCTTCGAAGACATCTAGCAGTCCAAGACCAAACCAGAGACAGTAGCTCGATAGAAATAGTTGCCTTCGACCAGTGTCGCAAACCATGTCACCTCTACGCAGCTCCCCGGAGAAATCCACGAAATGTGGTCACATATCCGCCCTCGCTAACTGCTTTAAACCCGACCTAGTATCAGAACGGCATATATGGTTAACCCACCAGAACGGCTACCCTATCAGCAAGCAACGATGCCAATACATTGAGGTAAATTGAATTAGTTTTTTTTAGTAACATGTGAATATATGCTACATTCGCACCCATTGACCTGCAGCTCAGAGACGAATTTGAAAGACTGTCTAGGACCTAATTAGCACAAGGCGCTATTGATAGCTCGTGCCAACCTCTTATTGAAGAATAGGAGTGTTTGAGGTTCAGGATCAACAATTTATACCCCGGGGTATAATATAATAGCAGAGCAGCCGACAAGAAAAACGCCTGGAAATGGAACGATACACAAGAACGTACTTTCGAAACTTTAAAGACCGCGCCCAACTCAGCTCCGATTGTGTCAATCAGTCACAAACATATACATTACGAACCGATTCCATCTATCTCCAGAGCATAAAGGTTTCGCAGTCCGTTTCACCCTAAATTCCACCAGATATGCATCAGCCGGGCACTCGGCTGCCTGCAAGAACGAAACAACTGACCAGAAAACACAGGCAAGCCACGGATATGAGTAGAATCTGATCACAGCAGCAATAGTATCGCCAAGTATTTCAGATTAAGTTAGTAAGTAGTCTGATGAGATGGACCTTATAATCCTAGCAAAACATAGCCTCAACTTCCTTCGTTAACCTCTATACCACAATTAATTCTTGCACTAAATTTGGAATGAATCTCTTAAGTAGTTTTTTCAGGCTGAATTTTTAAATTTTGTTTCGCCGTATTAGATTCGTACTAAAATTTTGCCAGTTGATTCCTACGACATACTTAATATTTGTGGAAAATTTGAGGTAAACTGGATAAACATTTATTTTTAATAATAACTTTTTTAACATTTCGCTATGCCGCCACTTTGGATTTTCACTAAAATGTTACCAGGCCATCCATCCCCATGTTACCCTTCATTTTTGACCAAAATTTGACGTCAGTCGGCTAAGTATGTTTTTAGCTGTGCCGCGAACAGACAGACGAAATCGAGAAAACATGTTTTTGGCAACTAGGGACCTCAAAAAAATCTGAAAAAATCTTGGACGTTGATTTTTTCATGATTACAATACCTCTCTTTTACGAGGGAAGAAAAAATCTTCGGCCTATACAACGAACTGGAAGACTTCGGAAGAATCCAGAACATGTCGCTGGGCGCATATAAACATATATAACGTATAGACCTACACAATCAAGGTCAAATGCTCGTTTCTTATTGGCTGGAAAATGAGTCCCGAAGTAACATTAGGTCGTATTCTTCATTATAGATACGCTTTATGTCAATCCAAAGAAATACCTAACCAAAACACAGTTCAATATAGGGAAGTAAAAACTAAAAAAAAAACATCGCCCGACGGAGATGGGACCCGGGATCTTTGTAACGCAAGCCAAGCGCACTACTTATTGCGCTAGTCATGATCATACCAAAAACGTAATAAACCTTATTTATACTCCTATATTTTCAACGACCGTTATTTTAATAAAAATGCAGAAGTAACACCTCTGCTACCAAAGATGCACACAAGGCAGAATATCCTTCGAGATAATCGACACAGATTCATTCAGTTTAAAACCAAATTAATTTAAAAATCGAGCTCTTATTTGCTCATTAAAATTTGGATGATTTCCTTACGCAATTTGGGGGTTACTTGATTCGGGTTTTGTAGGGCTGTATAGAACGTTTATATGCTATTATGCTCGCCGGGCCGTCTAGTTGGTTCTAAGAGGGCGAGTGTAACACCTAGCATTTAGAGTAGTACCAAATCACTCCCCTCTTAGAGCGCTTCGATGATCACCCCCGCTACAACTAAAGCTACATTTACATTCACCTCAAAGTCCAAGTTGAAACTGACATTTCATAAAAGTGCATTTACATTAGAAATGATATTCCTGAACAGCTGATCCAATTTTGTATTTATTTAATTTTATCATTTTCTAAGATATTAATGTAAAATACACTGAATTGGAGAAAGAAGATTTTTGTAAACTTTTTTACGCTCTTTGGTTCTGGTTTTAGGAGTTTATGTCTATCTTAGTCTTGGCTATATCTTCAGAATTAACCCAAAAATATTCGATTAAAGGTTTTTTCATTACAGAGATAAAAAAACACTTATATTCTTTAAACAGTTGTATGAGTAAAAATATTGAGAATTTTGTTAACTAAAATCTAAATTAGAACCTAAAAATTTGACATTTATTGAATTTCTACTTGCCATCCTCAAGCTCCTTGCTTCAATCCGAAATCAACTTGAAGTGCACTTCAAATTTTGTCCACACTATTACCATTTGCCAAGCAAGCCAATTTTATTACAAATGTAATGTAAATGTAGCTTAAATATTGAGGTCGCATGCAACCAAAATCCTGCAAGGCAGAGGTGCGCGCTGCAAGAATCGTATTTAAGGGCGAGAACCACTCTTAAGGCTCCGTTTCACAGCCACGCGAAAATAGTATTTTAGGGGTTTGGGTCGATTTTTAAAAATTTTATAGATAAAGGATCGACACACGTCTATAAATATATGAGAAGTTTAGGAAATGCCCAGAAAAATATGAATTTTATGAATAATAGGTCTCAAATCAAATTTAAACATGTTTAGATATCAAGCAAACCTTTATAACCTCGTGAAACATTTTTTGTACAAAATTTAGCCGTTACTGAGATATACCCGGATTTCAAAACCCATACAAGTGTATTTTTACTAGCCGCGATGTGGCAGCCCCTGCCGATTACTTCGACTACTCGATGTTAAGCGATGCGAGGGTTTTCAGATTCGTATTCTAAATATGTTATTCAAATACAGCAGTAGTGTTCGGATAATGCTAGAGAAGGCAGATTTTAATTACTACTATTTCTTTAGGAATAAGGTTTGCTTGTGTTATTTTTACTCCGACGCTGCAAGCGGCCGATTAGTTCACATGGTTTGATTAATTATTATTATTTTGAAAGTTAGAATAGAAGGTACTCGAAATGTAGACAATCGACCACCATTAATCTGTTTTGCTTTAATTTATTGCCAAATAAACAAAATAAGTTTTACTTAATGATAGCAACATTAAAAAAATTAAACGTCAAAAATAAATAAATATACACTATACATATTTATACCTATACTACAAACAACCTAAAAACTAATTTTAACATCTGTCATTAAGGGAAATTTGAAATAATAAATAGATGCCTAAGTGGATTTTAAAGAAGTATTTCTAATACTCACACTTCTACATTTTCAAGGATCTACAATTTCGGGTAAAGAACATTTGATACAAAACTCCGTTATTTGTTTTTTTTTTCATTTTATGGCAGAATACATCGTTTTTTAAAATTATTTCTTCTTTATGCCGCTTTTGCGGACCGGGATCGTCCAATATGCATAGTTTTACGCTGAAATAATTATTTTTATACGAGGGATGTTCTAAAAATATGTAATAGGTACACGATTAATAAATTTTAATAGGTATTTTATTTTTTTATAAGCATTAACGACAAATATACTACCTTGTAACTTTAGTAAGATAAGATTTAAAAAAATGTAGTCAATTAGGAAAAAAGCATGTTTCGATATTTTAAAGAAAAGCTTACATGGTTGAAAATCGGCCTGAGTAGAAGCAAAAAGTAATTCTGGGCATGGATTGTGATGGAGAAATTTGATTCTTGAGTTTTACAAATATTAGAGGGCCTAGGAATTTGAGAGTAAGCGTAAGCTTCGGTAGCCTCGTCATAATAGCCTTAAATTTTAGAGTTGCTTCAGAAACTTTTTCATTCATTTTTTCCCTAATCGTATTTTCTTTCACATTTTTTAAAATAATTATAATTTACACATTCTATTAGGTGTTTGGCAAATTTTTAACAGTACCAATGAACTGGCAATTACGGAAAACCTCATTAGGATGTCTTTTTGATAAAAAAAAAGCTGCGTGAAACGAATTTACCCATGCACAATGTCATCAAACTAAAGCAGTAACCATTTTTGCAGAATTGCGGTAGATTTAAAAATTCTAAAATTTTACATATTTTTGTATTACGCCCGGTATAATGTACATTTATCTTCTTGGCGCAATATAATGAGATCATGATAAAACCAAAGAAACCAGCTTCAAAATACTTTTTAGTTTTTAAAAAAATAGAAAACATTAACAATGTTATATTTAATATTACGAATGAATAAAAAATATGTAAAAAAAATCGGTAAATTTCGCCATATTAAATTTGTACCACAACTTTACCAGTTTATCTCTATCTCACACTTAATTCTTGCGCAAAAATTGAAATTAGTTTAATACTAGTATTTTCAGGTCGATTATTGAAATATTTTATTTGCCCATTATTTTGGTTTGCTATCTTAGGTTCATATTAAAATGTTACCAGTTCATTCCTATGTAACACTTTATTTATGTGCAAAGTTTGAGGTAAATTGGATAATTAGCTTTTAAGTAATAATTTTTTAACGTTTCACTAGGCGGCCAACTTCTTCCGCCATATTGGATTTTTACCAAAACATTACCAGGTCATCCTCATATGACCCTGAAATTCTGACTAAAATTTGAAGTCAATCTGGTAAGTAGTTTTCTGTACCGCGAACTGACACACAAACAGACAGACAGAGGGACCGATGGAATTGATAAAACATATTTTTTGGCATCTAGGGACGCTAAAACGTGGAGATATGTAAACCGTGAGAGGGAGTAGTTATAATAGGGGAGCGCCTCCTCCTCCTCCTCTTCCTCTCTCTCATGTCCCTCATTCTTAACTTCCTCCCCTTTTATTCTCATTCGCATCATATTTTTAATTTTTTCTCTTTGTTCTCCCACATTTGATTTTGCATTCTTAAGTCTTATAAATAGGTGCATCATGATAATTTTAGTATGCCGAGGCACATTTACTAAGCTGTGCTCGAGTTGCGTAAAAAGTTATTTTTGAATTTTTCCACCAATTTTGTATAAAACAAAAAGAAAAAATGTGTCAAGTAATAAGTGAATTATGTGTAATCGCGAAAAATTAACTACAACTAGCAGACAGTTAAAAGTTAAATATCTCAATTTCTTTGAAGTGATTTCGAAAGATGAATACACCAAGCTGTTTTATCCACTGAAACGAGATTATTTGGAAGCAATTGACTGTTGTGATGATTATTTAGAAGGAATTATAAGCCTTACTACGTTTTTCAATACATTTGGGAAATCATTCTTTGTAGGAGAATTAAGCCACCTAATAGAATTTATAGGAGAAGATTGCCAATTTATACCTGCTATTATTGCAACCCAAAAGAGGTTTCAATTATACGAAGATAAAAAACAGGTATTATCAAGGAAAGTTAATCCTATTCGCAAGAGACGTCCCCCTACATATTTAAAATATTATGTTAAATAAATGAAATGGCTGAGTTGCTGATTGCAGTTAAATTATTAGAGGAGAAATTTAGTAATCTTTCAAAAACCTATTTCTCATATTGTATGGCAAGTGGTCCGGAGTGGATAGACTTTTATTGTAATCAATCTGCGGAATTCGTAAAGGCTGCCCTCTGTTGCAACAAATACTTTGAAACATTAAATTTTTTTCAACTTATTCAAGATCTAAAAGATATTGGCTTTGGATACTATTTAAAAGACTTGAAGCAATTTATTGACGAGGATACTATTCTTCAAGAAATTAAAAAGGAAGAATAAATTTAATAATATTTACAATGGAGCAAATGGTTACTGAAATGTATGAAGAGTTTATTATATCTGCTGCATACTTCCAATATTTATCAATTGTAGGCGAAGAAGACGCAGAAGCACAAGATTTGTCAGCATATGTTAATAATATAGATCGAATGGAACAATGTAATTTAGCCGCTAAATTTTGTAATGATTATTTAAAATATAAAAATGAGTATGAACTTTTAAATGAATTTAGAAAATTAGATTTAAGGTATCATATTAATTGTATTCAATCATGGTTGGTTAATGCAAAATAAAAAGGTAATTAAGTTTTTTTATATTTTTATTCATTCATAAAACAATTGTCATATAAAAATAACACATTTGTCAAAGCACACATACAAGGTGATTTTGAATGATAGAAGCATTTTGGTTCCATTAGCTTTAGCTCTGGTTGTTCATCTATTTCAATCACAGGCTTTTTAGAATATTTCTGTATAAAATCCTTTTTTTCGCTTTCTTTTACAAAAACAAAATCTGCTTTCTTCGTAAGTGTTTCAATTATTTTTGGGAAATGATGTAATGGAGTAAATCCATTATTCCAATGTATACAATGATAATTTTTCGTTAACCATACCGCCTGCTTGTGACAATCAGGTGAAAGAAACTCCATTGGAAAAGGCTTTTTAAAAATGTAATGAGTCATTTCATAACCATCAAAAGCTGCAAGCTCTTTCGGTATAAATTTATTTTTTTCATCCTTGAATCCTTGAATATCTATAACCAATCTCATATTTTCAAAGAAGCAAATTTTTTAATGAGACTTTTTTTACTTGAATAATTTGCAATTTCTTCTTTCAGTTGATTAATTTTAAAAATAAATTTTTCAATTTGTAGTTGTAGTTTTGATGTCATGACTAAAACTAAAAGCTTTTGAAAATTTCTTTAAATTAAATCGAAATATGAAAATAGTGGGGATAAAGTTTATAATTGTTTCACAATTTTAGTTTCTTTTTGATGGGAGCAATCAATATGTGTAATAGGACTAATGTTTTTGAATTGTTCAGGATTAAAAATGGGTTCATTTGGAACACCATAGTAAGACTGTCTAAAGTTGGCAAACATTTCGTATAAAACAGAAAATTTGTTTTCTTCGAAATTTAAGTACAAATCGTGATAAGGATATCTTTCAGAATTTAAATATACTCTAATATTTGACAAGGTAATATTGTCAAATTTACTCATATCTTTAACAATTTTCCCTTTTCTGTTTTCTTGAAAGCCAATCACAACATGACGAGGAGCTTCTAGTTTACTAGTTGTTTTTACCGGCCATGTGTGACGGGTTGTTTCGGTTAGAGAAGAATATTCAACAAGTTCCCAACTCCTGAATCCTATCAATATATCTTTATTTGATTCTAATATTTTTGATAGAGCAAGTTGTTGTGGCATATCAACTAGAATGTGAGGAACTTTCCAATAAATTTTATCGAAAGTAACCAATGGAGTGTCAGGAGCAGTAACAAGGTGTGCCGGATCTTCTTTGAAAATAACACCATCTAAATCATCAGTTGATCTAATAAGAACCAATTCCTGTTTCATATGCATAATAATTTTTCTGTAATCTTCAAAAAATCCTAAAAGCATTTTTAGTGGTATAGATACGGAGAATTTTCCATCATTATCAACTAAAATTGTATCACCTTCTTTCCGATGTGGAAACCAACCTGCATTTTCCAGTTTTAAACTTTCGTTGGTATTGTGAGAAAGGTAGCTTTTTAACGTTGATGCTAATCCAACATTTCTTATTGAATCTATAGTAATTCCGTTTAGTTCATAGCGGATTTCTCTGAACAAAAAGGCTATACCATTGTTAATAAATAGCAATTCTTTCTTATATTTACCTTCTGTATTAGTTAATTTTCCTTCGATATAAAGTAAACTATCTGATGGTAGAGTGTAAGCATCGAGTTCTTGAATTGGGATCCTTATTTCATCATTGTAATCGAATTTTGAAGAAATATATGGTTGATATGTGTGAAGCTCAGAACTGACGATGGAATTGTCTACATAAAGCTTTTCGTTTACGTTTAATATGTTCATTATTTTAAAACAGTGAAACCCAAGGATGTGAGAAATTTACGATTATCTCGTCTTAACTTGTTGGTGTTGGATTTGATACTGAACTGTTGTTTAGGCTTTTTCTTTTTATAAGTTTTTACTTTGTTGATAGTGGTAGGGGCAAGTCTCATCCCAAGGGCTCTATTATATCTAACAACCATTTTATATTTCACTTGTTTGTAAATGTAACCTTACTGTTATAGTTTCTCCTCTAAAACTGATAAGTTCTCCGTCTTGATCAACTATTTTAACTGTTATATTGTTAATTGCTTTGACGCTAACTGGAAAATACAAAATGGGCAAAGGAGATTCAACTATTTTAAACCCTAGAGCTACAGTTGGATAAAACTGGTGAATAATATGAACAGGTTTACCATTATTGTAAGAACCGACACAAATATTACAGTCAATACAAATAGCATTCACCTTAGTTATTTTTGCAACATTATCTGATTCTTCCTCTTTCATAGCTTCTAGTATCCTGCTATTAAAACCCAACATTTTTCCTATCGAATCTTCCTTGGTAAAATCAATTATTCTACTACACATTAAAAAAGTTTTTAGAGTATTAACATTTGCTTTTAAAAGAAAAAAAATTTTTTCATTCGGAAATAAATCTTCTATACTTTCTCTTATGTATGTTTCTATATCTGTAATGTCATAAGTTCCGTCGGGAATAACAATTACTTTATTATCTATATAAAATTTATTATATCCTTCTTTTATATTGGGGATAGTCATAAACGTTTCAAAATCAGCTAAACCCCGGTAATATTGTTTTTCATCCTCTAAATATATGGGCGGATTAAAATCAGCAGACAAAACAGAACTGTTTCCTGATATGGCAATTGTGGTAGACATTGCAGTTTATTTATGAATGAGATATTACAATAAATAATGAGTTTATATATTTTTTTGCAAAAATTTTAGGGATAGTTGACTACAGTTATATGAATTAAATTTTTGTTTATTTTCATAAGTATAAAATACATCCACTTTGCCATTCGAATTAAAATATTTGAGAAGTTCAAAAGGTGGTTTTAAATTTCCATAACTATCAAAATATATTACATTTTTGTTATTTTTAATATAAGCAGTCCAATGAGATCCTTTATTTTGTTTTTTATCCAAATTTACAATACCACATTCTTTCAGATTAATTTTTTTTGGAAGTTCATCGAGCATAAAAACACCTCTAAAGCCAGTTATTTTTAACAGCTTTACGTATTTAATAATATCATTGTTCGTAAGTGCTCTTTTTGGAAAACTTATTTTGAGTTTTTTTTTTGTCTGATCGCTTTCATTTTGACGGATCCTCCTTTATAAGGTCTAATAAATAGTCTCTTTCCTTTATATGGTCTAATATATAATCCTTTGCCTTCTTTAGAAGCATTTTCCATTGCAATATTATGTCTATGTATTTCTTCTAGTTGCTGTTTAGCTGCTTTAGCATCATTTACTGCCTTAGCAATTCCTGCCGCGCCTCCACCTAGTGCACCCAGGGCGCCAAGAATGGGAAACAAAAGAGGTAGAAATCCTCCAATTTTTTTGGGTGTTCGAATGATACGTTTTTTTCTCAATTTAAGTTTACCCCTTTTGTATTTTTTAATCTCAAACCGAACTTTCTTTTACCCTTCATTATTCCTGCAACACTTAAAGCTGCAATTTTTTCACCAATAGAAGAATCTTTAGCTTTTACCCTATCCCAGGCTTTTTTTTCTAATATTTGGTCAGATATGTGTCTTTTTGATAAATCTTCAGTCTGAGAGTAAGATATATCATGTTCTTTGCAAGCGGAATCCAATGGATTTATACCAACGTCACCTCTAGTTAATCTTTTTTCCAAGTTGGTGCCGGGACCACAATAATTATATCCTGGTATATGAACTTCGAAAGGTAGTTTACTAATTAATTTATTTACTAAACCAGAGCCTTTTCTATTACGTGTTTTAATAGTTTTTTTCAACTTATGACGACCCACAGTCATTGAAGTTCTTTTTATACTAAAAGCACATTGACATTTTTCTGGTATAAATACTTTTACAGCTAAAAATATTTACTAGTGTGATTAAGAATGAGGATTGAAAAACAAAAATTCTCATTACCAGTAAATAATCATGACGAAAAAATTTTAAGTAAACAGTTGAGAAAGCATGGTGAATTATTTTGCGGTGGTTCAAAAAGAGGGCTTATAGTTGGTTGCAGTGGTAGCGGTAAAACCAACGTTATGCTTACACTGCTCGAGCATCCTAATGGAATTAGGTTTGAAAATGTCTATGTTTATTCAAAGTCATTAGATCAACCAAAATATGAATATTTAAGAAAGTTGTTAAAGCCTATGAAAGAAATTGGATACTTTGAATATGATAGCGATGAGAACATTATTTCACCTCATGAGATAAAGCCAAATACCGTTATCATTTTTGATGATATTCCTTGTCATAATCAATCTATTATTAGGGACTATTTCACGCATGGAAGGCATAGAAACACCGATTGTTTTTTTATTTTTCAAGGATATTCCTCAATCCTTAAACGTCTAATTCGAGAAAATGCAAACTTATTAATTTTATTTAAACAGGACTGTTTGAGTTTAAAACATATATATAATGACCACTGTATATTGGATATGACATTTGATCAGTTTAAAAATATTTGTGCTACCTGTTGGATGGATCCATATGGCTTTCTTGTAATTGACAAAGATTGTGAAGTAAATCACGGCAGATATAGGAGTAAATTCGATTCCTTTATATATTTACAAAAGTAAAAAATTTGCAGTTTTATTTCATTTAAAACTTGTACAGCATGGATAAACGTTTAGCTCGAGAATTAATAAGATCGAGACAAGCCGTGAAGCAGAAATATCAAAGCTTGAAATTAGCAACTTCTACTGCTCAGTCTGAATTAGAACAAACTTATAGACCAATAACACAACCACTTAAACAGCTAATTTCAAGTATTGGTAAATCCGAACCATTCGATTTAAAAGAAGAAAGAGTTTCAAAGTATGAAGATTTCAAAACACCTACAAAGCTTTATAAAACATCAACTCCGACGAAAAATATTCAGAAAACAGGAAAAACTCCGTTACTCCCTACAGAACTACCAACATTTTTAAATGACAGTAGTATCACTTCTTCCTCTTCTGTAGTACAACCATTGTCATCAACTGTTATAGCAGAAACTTCAGATCCTTCTAGTGACACAACAACAAATTTAAACTTGTCAGACATATTGGAACAAACTAGAAAAACAATTCAAACCTATGTTGGTACACCATCATATAAAGATTACTTAGCAGATTTTCATGAATTACCCAGATCATATATTGATGAGGGTGTGAAAGATACACAACATAAATTTGACCATTATTATGGAATAGTTCATGACCTCGAAACGGATAAGTTTTCTTTTGGATTAACACAGATACCGGTAGAAATTATTGGAAAAGACATTAAAGTGGGAGGAATAACGTACACAGGCACGCCAGGTTTATACGAATTGCTTTTCAAAAAAGAACCGAAAGGTTATAAGAAGGAAGATTTAGATAATTACATGAACATTCTAGCTAAAACAAATGTATATCGTAGGAATTTTGATTCAAATGAACAAGTTCAAGGAAATACATCACACAAATATGTTACAATAATAGGACCATATTTACAAAGAAAGGGGATTACAAAGACAAAAACCTTGCCAAGATTAGTTACAGCATTTAACAAACAAAAACCTCCGTTTAGAACAACTAGAGCCAAATCTACAGGAAAGGGATTAATTTTGAAAACAAACAGATCAAATACAGACTATGTATACTGGAATAATGTAAACGAAATTGTTGATAGGCTACGTTTATTAATTTCATCAAGTGGTGCGGGAAATAATGCTCATAGTAACGAGATTATCTCTATTATTGAAGAATTAACAGAAAATAAAGTAATACTATAAATAACAGCTATCAAATATAATCATATTTATTGTTTAATGAAAGCTCAACATGACAGTTGATAAATTTGGACGCCATATTTCAAAACAAAATCAAGAGAGAATAAGTGACATTAATAATTTAAAAAGGAGATTAGGTGAAAATGAAACAAATAATGAAATCTTTGCTAAAAAGCTTAAGGTTTTTGATGAAAATTTTTTAAAGTATGAAAACCAGATTAAAGGATGTTATACCTCAATTGAAAACGTTAATAAACAGTTGCTAACGCTAAATCAAATAAGTAAAGATTTGCAATTTTTAAATGAACATGTTAAAAAGGAAGACAAAAAATTAAGTGATGATATCAACAAAATTAATAAAATAATGGAAACAAATATAAGAGAAGTAATAATTGAAAAACACAAGGAAAAAATTAAACAATTAAGAACTTTTATAAAAAGGTTAGATGATGAAAAAAAAACAAATCAAAATATCATTCTTAACAGTAGAACAATTGACCAACTCACTTTGGAAGAAAATCAACAATATATTTCCTTGGAAAATATAATGTCCAGTGTAATTAAGAAATTAGAACAAGAATTAAATAAAACAGAGGAGGAATTCAAAAATAGTGATAGTAGATCAACTACTTTCTTAACTGGAAAGATAAAAAAATCCTTTAATGCGTTAGAAAAGGAGATTACTAAAATTAGTAAAGTTTTAAATGAAAAAAGTTATACAATACAAATTGATAAATTGAATGAATGGGAAAAAACATATAAAAGTTATATTTCGAATTATTACAAAACATAGAGAGTGAACTTCCTTAAAATTGAATAAACAAGTTTGTTGTCATGACAACCGTTAAACAACAAGTCGTTAATGAATTACATAAACCTGCTAGAAAAAACTACAAACGCAGAAGGGTGGTAGTGAAAGGGTTAAATGATCTTTTTCAAGCTGATTTGGTTGGAATGTTACCCTATGCCAAATTTAATAAGGGATTTAAATATATCTTGATTACCATAAATGTATTTTCTAAGTATGTTTGGGCCGAACCGGTAAAATCTAAATCTGGAAAAGACGTAACAGCGGCCATGAAAAAAATATTAATCAGTGCAAAAACTCCACCAAAAAACTTGCAAACGGACAGAGGGAGAGAGTTTTTCAATGTAAATTTTCAAAATTTGATGCAACAATTTCGAATTAACCATTATAGCACGTTTTCCAATTTGAAAGCGAGTATAGTAGAAAGAGTGAACAGGACTTTAAAGAATAATATGTGGAAAATATTTAGCATTCAAGGAAATTACAAATGGTTTAATATATTAGCGGATATTGTAAAAGATTATAACAATACAAAACATTCTTCAATAGGAATGAAGCCAAAACAAGTAAATAAAACAAATGAAAATAGAATCTTGAAATCTGCATTTACTCATGCTAAAACGTTAGATATAAAATCTCCAAAGTTTAAAGTGGGTGATCACGTACGAATAAGCAAGCATCGAGAGGCATTTTCAAAAGGTTACACACCAAATTGGTCAAATGAGATATTCCACATTAAAGAAGTTAAGATGGCAAACCCTTGGACATATTTAATTCAAGACGAAGATAATCAGGACATTCTGGGTGGTTTTAATGAGCAAGAATTACTAAAAGTAAAGCATACCGATGTGTATCTTATTGAGAAGATTTTGAGAAGGAAAGGAAACAAAATTTATGTGAAATGGTTAGGACTTGATAAAAAATATAATACATGGATTGATAAAAAAAATATTGTTTAATTAAATTGAAATTAAATTTTAGTTAAATTTGTTTTATTTCTGTTCCTCACTTTATGCTTTAGCTGATACAAATTACAAAGTCTTAATGTGCTAATTAATTTCAAATAAAATTCATATTTAGGAAACTAAAATTTTATTAAGTAAAACATCAAATACAATTTTTATTAAAACGTGTCAAATATATTTTATTTCTATGTTCCTCAGATAATATCGAATCTACAATAAGTTTACAATCATTTATTCTTTTTTCAAAACGGAGTCTAAGTACCACATCTGAAAGTTACTCCTACGGGCTTGTCTGTAAGCAAAGCTCCACTTCACTAACACATGCACCTTATTGTTCTCTTCCAGAAAAGATATTGTTTTCTTCGTAATATTTTCTTTTTGATCCATTTTCATTGTTTTCTTCGTAATATTTTCGTTTTGTTCCATTTTGCTTCAATTTGTTTTCCATTTGTTCAGGATATAAAGCAAGTAATTCCATCATAGTTGAAACATTTTCACTTTTAGGATTTTCTGTTGGACTTATTATATTATAAACATGCGTACACAAGTCCCCACAATCAGCTGAAATATTATTTTGAAATATTTTGAAATATGTATTGAATTCTTGCCTTTTAAGTATAGATAATCTATAATCAATAATTTCCTTTAATCGCCACAAATTGTCCAAAGACTCTTGTCCTAAGTATATAAAGTGTGGGCCTTTTGTAATTTGTAGAACAGGGGTATCATTTATTTTCTGAACCTGCAGATGAATGTTGTTTATATTCATACTGGTTTGATCAACTTGAGGAAAGTAGAAATTGTTTACAATAATTCCTTGATGAACACAAATGTCTTTCCAATTTTCTTCGGTTAGTGCGATTGAAAATCCAGTTTTTCCACCAATTACAATTTTTGGAGAAAAATCATTTAAACTAATGCCAACAAGAACAAATTTTGACAAAGAATTATTTAAAAAATAAATTTTTGAATTAAGAAGCGTTTCCAAAGGTTTATGAACCACGGCGATGTTCATAATGACTAAACGAGACTGAAACATATTGTGTTATTCTTGTACTTAAATATTCTCATCCCCACTTTCTTTAAAGTTTCGATTAAAATGGATTAATGAAAAAATAGATTTCCAGTTTGAAATTTGTAATAAAGATAAATAATTAAAATGGTAATGTATAAAAATAATGCAAAGTTTAATGTAACACTAATGATGGAAAAGTAATAATTTTTGAATCCGTCATAATAATTGGTACAGTTGGGGGTTAAAATTTGTAACTGATAATTTTTAAACTCTAACCTTTCTATCCAATTTGTATCAAAAATTAATCGATTTGGATGATACAAAATTTTAAAAAATTTACTTGCATTTTCATTTCCATTTATTCGTTCCATTCAACTAATTGTACTATTGTTAATTAATCCAATTTTCATAAATTTACAATATTTACTTAGAGTGACGTCTGTTTTATTAGAAAAACATATTTCACACTGTGTTACGCCAGGGGGATGATGAACATAAAAAACATTTTGGAAAATAAAATAAAGAAGAATAAATTGAGATCTACTGATAGTCATTAAAACAAATTAATAATTATATTCCAAATTTATTAACATTAAGCAGATACTTTCACCACGAAAGCAAAAGCAGTTGTAAAAAAATAACAATAAAATACTTAATTTAAATATATGTAAAAGTTCATAAATAAGGATATTAATAATACTATATAAAATGTGTAGCTTGAAGACTTATTTTGAATGGTTACAATTATTCGATTCCTATTTTTCCATAAACAGTTATTTAAATCACAATTCCTAGCAAATTTCTTATGCTCCACAATAGGATCATCATAACTTAACCAATCAAAAATTTCAATACCACAATAAAAACATTTACAAATATCATTGATTGAAGTATAGTAAAAGCCAGCTCCAGCTAACACTTCTGGTCTCAATTTTCCTTTCCATTTTTTAAAAGTGGAAAGTCGTTTTTCATATGTTTTAAAATAACTGTTATCAATTTCTTTGTCAAAAGTTTCTAAGCACATTTTGTGAAAGACTTATGAAGACTAACTTTGGTTTCAAAAACAACAAATTTAAATACCTTATAATATCTACATAAATATATCTAAATCTTCATGTTCTGCATTCCATTGATACATAGCAATATCTTGGTGTCCCCAAGCTAATGTATTAAAACTATAGGGAATTTTATACCGCTTATCATCTTCGGAACTCAAAGTCAATTTATTAATTAACTCTGTAAAAATTGTATGTTGTCTAGATCGAAAAACATACATTGAACAAAAGGTTTTAGAATGATTTTCAACAACATCTTTATAATGAATAAAATCCAACTGCTTTTTAATTGCACCTTTTTTAACACCTTTTGCTTTTTTTGTTAAACTGTTTTCCGTTTTAATACAATATGCTTTTGCTCCAGTACCAAAGAAAGCAGTAATGGGTTCACCAGCATATTCATCTTTGAATTTTCCTATAACTGACTTTGTAATAGGCATTTCATGAATATTATTAAATTCATAATTAGATGTGTCAAATTTGTGAATATTTTTTATCATGTCAGAATAAATATTTGGAGTTGTGACTTCTAAAATGAACGAATCGGTATCGGTGTATAAAAGTGAAATATTTTCCTGATAAAGAGGTTTTAAAAAATTATAAAAGAAATCATACATGACAGTTTTAGATATATCTAATATTGATAAGCCTACATATATTGGTTTATTGTAAGTAACTTGAATCTTTTGCATTTGAATAGCTACCAAGTTTTCAGAAAATATTGTTAAGTCCTTGAAATATGGTTTTGCAATTAAATTCTCAGCACCATCTTTTCTTCTATTTTTTTCCCACTCTGTAACAAGTCTTACGTCAATTCTCCTATCAACATTTTCCATAGTCTTGTCATAAATACTATTATTTGCCAACTTGTAAGTATTACGATCAAATTCATTCTTTGAATCATTTCTTAATCTTGAATTCAAGTCTATATATTTTTTCAACCAATCAGATTGAGAAAACTGTAAAACTCTATGAACTTTAGTTAACTTGAGTCCATGTTCCAAACAATGTTTTAATAATTGATAGTGAATAACATATTTTGATTTATCATTTAAATTGCGTATTAATTTTATGCATTTAGAATTTGGCGGTTTAAAGTTTTCTGGACAAAACGGAAAATCGTTATGATAGGAATGTAGACTTGTAGGATATTCTAAATCAACTTCTAAAACATATCCCTTATTAGATTTTTTAGAAATATTCATAATATTTAAATCATTGATTTCTTTATCTGTTAACCAAACAAAATCTCCCGTTGGAATGTGCTGTGACATTGCATAACCATACAAATTTGTTGCATCATAATAAATTATGTATTTAGTTGGCTTTAAAGGATCAAAATTTAAAAGAAATGGGTTATTAGCTTCAGATTTTCTACAAATACAAGAGCTCACATCAAAGTGTATCATATCTGGATCAGTTAACAATTCTAACTCTATTCCAGTATAACGCAAACACGCCTCCCAGGATAAACCTGGAAAAGTGTAAAAATGAGCTGGATCGAGCTTATATGTGGATAAACAAGTGCTTCTAAAATTTTCAAAAATATCTGCCAAAAGTAAAGTATCAGAGAGTAAGTAAACGTCGGAGTATTGACCAAGAGATTCACATTTAAACAATTGCCAAACCTTTACAGCTCTTTGGTATTCTGCATCACTGATGTGCTCATCCGTTAAAGTATTATAAAATTGGTCTTTCTGAGGTAAAGTTGTTTCTTCTAATTTTAAATAATCATCAATATAACTGTAAGGAAATACACCTTTTTGCCGAATAAGTTTAAATCTTTCCTCATCATTGAATTTTTTTTTTATTTCCTTACATTGTTCATCTTTTAAGCTTTCAGAGAGTTTTGATAAAGAATGGGATAGAAATTGAAAAGAATCAATAAACCTTAATGATATATTTTTTTTCTTAGCCTTTTGTGTCTTTTTATCAAAATAGGTATCCACATGAATAAGCTTTTCAAATGAAATATATTTTTCCTTGTTTTGTGCGATAACTGTTAGTTGTTCTTTGTTTAAGCATAATTTTTTAAGAAATAGATGAGAATCATAATTACGCAAATTATGCAATATAACTGGAATAAAGTTAGGTATTCTGTAATTTATGTTGCAGAGTGAATGAGCTGGACCTCTATAAAGACCGGTTATATGACAATGATCTGCAACTCTGTCATTTAAAAGAGGTTTATTACAAATATGACAAACTTTTTCATAGTTATGATAAATTTTGTCCAGTTCGTTCAAAGGGATCATTTCTTTAGGAGCCTTTAAATATTTATTGTATATGTTATACACATCTCTTTCTAAAGAATTTATAAATAATGTATCACAATTTTGACCTCTATATTTTTCAAATTTAGAATAATTATCGTCGAAGGAACATTTAATGTAATAGGCAAATGAATGTGGAATATGTTCATATTGTTTTAAGGTGTATGAAGTATTAGGATTTTTATCAACATTGTCATTATTTAAAGGCTTTAAAATGCATTCAAAATCTGCATACACCACGAAAGGAACTTTCATTTGTTTATGATAATTTACAAATTTCAAAATATTATCATATGAATAGTTTCCAAACTTATCTTTTATTAATTCTTTAGAAGGTAGGTTAATTCGTAAATGATCACAATCATAGCTATTGTGTTGTAATAAATTTTCTTCTGTAGGGAAATATTGTAAACAACCATCGCAAATATATTTTTTTCCGTGATGTTTAGAAATTTGTGCAGAAACTAGTTTTGATAAATCTTTAATATAGCAATAATGAAAAGTTTTTTCATCATCATCACTTATTAACAATAAATTGACATGTTGATTTTTTTTATTCGATGAATAATAAAGTGGACCAATTACTTCATACCCCTTTTTAGGATTTATAATTTCTAATCCATATACATTAATAGAAATGTTATTTTTTTCTTCAAAAATCTTAATGTTCTTTAGCAACATTGGAAATTCTATACCTGACATATCCAAAACAGAAGAGTAGTGTGGGTAGGATGAAGTTTCAAAATCTAATCCGCTTGGTTGGTGAAGAGCAGATACAACTGCCCAGGCGAAGCAAAAGTTGTCATCATTCCTAATGTTGATCACAGCTTGACGTCTCTTGATCTCTTGAGGAAGTTCGATAAAAGATGAGACTCTCAGCGGATTGTGCTTGTTAACATTAATTTCCAAGTGAAGTAAATTCATCAAAGCCCATCCTGCAACGTAAAAATTAAAAAATTACTTTTTTTGTTGCTGTTGTAAAATCGAAAATAAATTCTTTACCTGAATCTCTTTCTGCAAATTCGTCAGCTTTCTGGTCAATAATGGTGCAGATTTGCTCTAACAGTTCTTTTTTCTGATATCCCTGGCAAATGACTTGGAACGGCGCATTAAAAGATTTGACATCATAGCTGTCGCTGCTGGGGTTAAAATAGAAACCGAACAGTTCCATATTTAGCTTGATACATTTATGTTTCTGCAGTTCTTGATCTATTAGATGTGCAATTTTGTATTCCAAATGTTGAAAATATTCTTTCACATTTATGAAGTTTTGGTGTGAAGAAATCCTATAAGATATTATTCGTTCCCTGAATGCTGACTTGATAATTTCAACACCTTCCTCCAAGCCTATTTTGGAATTGTTCTTGTGCACACTAGATCGAAGATGTCCACCCCATAGACTTTGGTTTATATTTTTCTTGCATTCTTTACAATATTTTACAATATTTGTAGAATCTATAAATTAAGAAAAAAATATTTTACAAAATATAACATGAAAAATAAAATGTTCTTACCTTTAACAAGCTTTGGTTTTTTCAACCAACTGTTGAGTTTTGTGGAATTTCCGTTAACATGTTTTTTAATATGTCGCAATAAATTATCCTTTCTAGTGAAGACTCTATTACATGTTACACACTTATGCATTTCTGAAGTTTTCTGGATAATAATAATAATAAAATTAATATTGTGCAATTCTATTTAGTTATAGTCAAATTTTGAAAAAAGCAATTGCATTTTTGAAGTTCTTTGTATAATAATAAAATTAATATTGTGCATTTTTATTTAGTTATAGTCAAATTTTGAAAAAAGCAATAGAAATTAATTGACTTTATGAATCCATTTCTTCAAATGAGTCAACTAATTTGTCAAAGGCCTGTTTAACATAATTCACCGTACTTTCGTCTCCCTTTTTAATTGTCATCAAATTAGTTAAATTTTGAATAGCGAAACCCAGACACTAAGGTTTGCTATTTGTTTTTTATTTTTTTTTATTAATTTTAAATTTTTTTTTAATGATAAATGATGGTTTCGAAATTGAATTTTGTTCAACTGGTGAATTATTAGGAGAAATATCCGAAGTTAAATTTGCTTCAATTTGTTTTTCTTGCGAATCAGAATTTACAATAGCATATGGTGAATTAATAGAAGATATAGCCGAACTTAAATTTTGATCAATTTGTTTTTCTTGCGAATCAGAATTTACAATATCATATGGTGAATTAATAGGACAAATAGCCAAACTTAAATTTTGATCAATTTGTTCTTCTTCCGAATCAGAATTTTCACTAAACAAAAAAGGAGAGCAAATTGGTCTCGGAGAATTAATTGGCGATTTTAATGTTAAATAATTTGGATTAGATTTTTGAAAACAAACAATATCCTCATAGCTAGAATTCTCGAATTGATTTTCGTCAATGTCATTCAGTTCTTCAAGAGTTTGTTTAGTTTTTGTTGTAATTAAGTCCGTTTTGTTGTCAATAATGTCATTAAGATCGTCAAGAGTTTGTTGTTGAGTAGCTGTAAATAAATATTTTTCGTTGTTGTGTTTGTTGGCATTATTCTGAACTTGGCTATTGTAAATAATTTCATTCAAGTCCTGAATAGTTTGTTGTTGACTAGTTGTAAATACGTCTGTTTCATTGTTTTGTTGGTTTGCAAAATTTTGCATTTGAGTACATGTGTATAAGTCAAAGTCATTGTCAATTATTTTGCTACTCGATGCCAAAAAATTGTCCATTATGAAAAAAATCGTAATAACAAATAAAAATGCCACAAATGTACATAAAAATGTCACCAATATATATAAGAATTAAATCTTGCCAAATAAAAATGTTAGAAATAAAAATAAAAATTAAAAAATTACCAAATAGACACAATGTAAACACCAAAAAACTCGCGAGCTCTGCACAGTGTGAATGTAGAAATCAATTGCATTCGTCTCTTCGCTGAGGCGATTTTATATGCAAAAGTTAATCACATGTGTCCTACTTAAAGTTGAACGACAATCTCTAAAAACCACTTTCCCAAGCCGTTCAACAACCTTACCCCCCCCTCCCCCCTTCCCCCCCCCCGGACCCCTGAATTTCCGAGACTCAAATCCCGGCTCCCCAATTTCGGGCTACCCTCTTCAGGTTAAGTTAAGTTAGGTTAGGTTATGTTAGGTTAGGTTAGGTTAGGTTAGGTTAGGTTAGGTTAGATTAAAAAAGAAGAAAAGAAAAAAGAGAAGGAAAGAAAAAGAAGGAAGGAAAAAGGAGAAGGAAGGAAAAAGGAGAAGGAAGGAAAAAGGAGAAACATATAAAAAAGAGAAAGAAGGAAGGGAGAGAAAGAAGATTAGGTGAGGGTGAGGAGGGGGTAAAGGGGGGTCTCCCCCTTATGGGGGGTTGGCGGAGCGGGGAGGGGGCGAAGCCCCCCCCCCGAGGAAATTGACAGGGAAAGGGACAGCGGAAAAAAAAAAAAAAAAACTTAAGTATTGCAGGTAGTAAAAGTGGTGGTCGATGGGATATATAGTTAAGAACATCCACTCGACGATCATACAGTATCATTCGCTGTAATATCAGTTGTCGATATTATTTATAACCTATAACCAAAATTGTTTTTTATCAAATATATCTATCTAAATCTAAAGCTCCTAACGATGGCAGAAAATATGATTGGAAACGCTGACCAAATTGAAGAAAATAATGTGGAAAACGCCGCTCAAATTGAAGAAAGAGAAGAAATTTTTGTTAACTTGGAAGGCGATTCCATCACTTATAAACATTCATTTTTGGACAAATCATCTAGGCTTGTTAGAAGATCATTCTTGTTTAACATCGACATTAATTATATTGAGGAGGAAGAAGAAGAGATGGAGGAAGATGATCAGGAAATTGACGGAGTGGACATGGATGAACAACTGCTAAATTTAGGAACCGAGGCTGACGTAAAAGTAAGCAAGTTTAGGGCTAGTGAATTATTTAATAATTTTGAAGAAAAAGATGTATGTGTTATACAAAGCTACTCTAAAATTGAAAGTCGAAGACTAGGAACATTTGCTATTTGCCTTCCTTGTAGTGCAATTCACATGAGATATTTACGGAGAGGGGAGTCCGATCATGTGAGCTGCCACTACAAAAGAGTTTATGTTGTTAGTGCTTCTGATTTACATTGTGCTATTTGTAGGATACATCTTTTTCTACTAATTCCTGAACATGCTTGCTTTTACTGCAATAAAAATGAAAAAAAAGAGATAGAAGATTATGTTGTTAAATATTAATAATAAACATAGTTTGTAAAGGTGATGTGTAGATTATTTCAACAATATTAATTTTAAATATAGGTTATAAACATAATGGGTAGATAATGTCAAAAATATTAATTTTAAACATAAATTGTAAAGATAATAAGTAGAATACGTCAACAATATTAATTTTAAAAAATGTCAACTGTTACTATAAGCGGTTATATATTTTCAGCGCTATATGCAAAATACTTCTTTTTATTGTAACATCTGACACTGTATTTGTAAATGAAATAGCTAATCATATGTAAAAAAAAAAGTGTCGATTATGTGAACTGCCACTAGAAGCACTCATATATTAGCATAACATTTTGTTAACGCTTGTTTCTGTATTCAATTGAGTTTTCTCTTACTTGATGCAAATTATATTAATATTATTAGTATAATTAAAAAGTAGTAGATTAGGCTATGCCGGTCCGACAATCAAAACCGTCATTTTTACATGTAAATTCCCATAAGAAAATTTAAGCTTCGATTTGCAAAAGTGGTGCCATTTTAGGGCGTGGCACTTTTTGTGTAAACCCATAACAATTGTTTTGTTATGTAATGTGAAAATTAGTATGTATTAAAAAACTTGTTAGATCATTGTTGTCGTTTCAATATAGGAAAAGGAAAAAATGTGTGTCAATTATTATATATATATTTACATTTACTTTTTTTACAAAATTATTTGTTACCAGAGTTTTCACAAACACAAATTATAAAAAAAATATTATCCTCTTTTTAAAATTACAACAAAATGATGTCTAATTACATCTTTGAAGATTTGTACCAAATAGTAATATCTAGTGCGACATACAGGACAATTGTTTACCATTATAGAACAACAATTTTCATCATTCCATCTTAAAATACATTTTAAACAAAAAATGTGGGAACATGTATTTGGTCTACATGAATCATAATATTCGATTATTTCAAAACAAATAGCACAAAACACTTTTTTCTCTTCACTCTCAGTTTTGTTCAAATTTTTTAAAACAATCCCATTATTTTCTTCTCGAACTAATGGTATATTTTCTTCTTGAACTCCTGGTATAATTTCTTCGAGGCTAATTGTCTGAAGCGGAATGGATCGATTTCTTTCTCCAACTGATTCACTCATTTTATTTTAATATTATTATTAATAGATTTATTCAACAGATTTTTTTCTTTTAACAGTCACTCGTACCTTAACATACTAAAATGATCTTGATGCACCTATTTATAAGACTTAAGAATGCAAAATCAAATGTGGGAGAACAAAGAGAAAAAATTAAAAATATGATGCGAATGAGAATAAAAGGGGAGGACGTTAAGAATGAGGGACATGAGAGAGAGGAAGAGGAGGAGCTCCCCTATTATAACTACTAGAGGGTTATTTTTTCACGATTACAAACATTTTATTTGGCCGCCATCTTGAATTAGAGTAGTTTTCTGTACCGCGAACTGACACACAGACAGACAGACAGAAGGACCGATGGAATTGATAAAACATATTTTTTGGCATCTAGGGACGCTAAAACGTGGAGATATGTAAAACCTGAGAGGGTTATTTTTTCACGATTACAAACATTTTATTTGGCCGCCATCTTGAATTAGTAACACAGTTTTACAGTAGTTGATCCCTATACCACAAATAGTTATTCCACACAATTTGAAATCAATCCACTAAGTAGTTTTTCAGGCTCAATTTTTGAATATTATATTATGCCGCCATTTTGTTCCACCACCTTGGATTTGTACTAAAATTTTACCAGTTGATTCCAATATAATAGTCAATATTTGTGCAAAATTTGAAGAAATAAACTGGATAAGTAGTTCTTAAAAAATAATTTTTTTAACATTTCACTAAGCCGCCATTTTGTTTCGCCATATTGGATTTTTACCAAAATATTACCAGATCATCCCAATATGATCCTTAATTTTGTATCAAAATTTGAAATCAATCGGGTAAGTAGTTTTTAAACTATGCTGCGATCTGACAGACAGATCGACGGAATTGAGAAAACATGTTTTTCGGCATCTAGGGACCCTGAAACATGAATACCAGAAAACATTTCGGAGTGTGACTTTTTCACGATTACAATACTTCCCTTTTACAAGGGAAGTAAAAACTAGTGGCTTACTTTCACTGTTGAATAGTTTATATGCAAACAATATATGCAAAGCAAGTCGACATTTTTAATTGTTGTTATTTCGTTGAACGTTTAAATTGCAAATTATTCACAAATTTCCTATACGAGAATTTTCCGGACTAGGTTGGAAAAGCGCTACTGTTACATGTCCGAGAAATTACACCCGCAAAAAACCGAATGCCAATTATGCCAATGAAACGTTAAATTTATATCTCTTTATGTGATACATGTGATTTAGTTTTTGTCCTGTCAAGAAGTTTTGATTTTTTTTTATTTTTATGCCCCTTGGAATCATTTCCTGAGATACCATCAGAAATTATATCCAAATGTAATTGTTTCTCTGAAAAACGCCTCGAAAAATGCTGTAAAAATATGCATTAGTAATATAAGGTTTCACTAAAGTCTATAAAAACGGCTTACCCAATGTTTCTATCTACAAAATGCATATAGCGTGCACGCAATCGCCAGCCGTGCACTCAGCACGAGTCAGGCTGCCGAGAACGCTTCATCGGAATTATGTAGGTCAGCCCTGGAATACATCGCACCGCGACCTAACCCGATACGTAAAATGCTGTTCAACGGTCGAAAAATAGACGAATATTTTTTCCGCGTCACTCACCATTGCCCCGCAGCTGTAACTCTGAAGGATGGATATCTTCCTTTTAATATACAGACAAAAGTTAAAAGTTTTTTTATACTGGGTTAAAAATAAAGTAGGATCAAAAGTAAGTAGCAGAGTGGCCGCCGACTCTAAGCCATTATCCTTGTTGTACATCAACTACTTTTTTCCGTGTAGCTATGGCCTAGCGATTAGAATGTGTTCTCAGCCCACCTATTATATTGAATTGACACTGCAGTGAATTGGGTAATAAATACTTTGTATCCCACTTCCGCTCGGAATGTCGAGCTAAACGCATGTTGCAGAAAGGCTCCATGACCGCGGCGCGCCGGACGGAAGCGTAGTTTTTCGCAGTGCTTCAAGGTGCAGTCCAACGACCATCGCAGAAACATCAATTGGAGAACGTCTTACATAACGGTCAATTCGCTGTGAGGCGAAGATTCCTAGGGGACGTGGGAATTGTAAAATCTCCTCTGGACAGACCACAAAGTTCCACGGAAGTGCGCAAGTCAGGCGTCGCTTTTACAGAAAAGGTTACACGTCAAAATCGGTAGAATTAGTAAGATAAAAACCCTTTGTGCCTTAGCGAGAAATACAAATAATTGCCTTAGCAAGCAATACAAATAATTTGAATATTTATTGAAAGTTATTATTAGTAAGAAAACCGGGGTTACCGGCAGTTTCGAGCTCGCCATCCGACATCCCACCGATAACGTATAACAAATTGAAAAAGGTGTAAACAATCACCCCAGCTCTGTCTAAACCCCAGGCTAAGAGCCATCCGGCAAGTGGCAAATGGACTAGCATCCGCACCAAAATACAGAAAAAAACAACAAAAATTACTTTGTATTTTCTCATCTGTAAATAAACACCATTCAACAGGGTGGTTTGTTTATTATAGGACGATTCCTTATATGAGAACCTAAGAGATATTATAAGATAAAAGAAAATTATACATTTCTGAAATTAATCTATACTATTAATATACCTACGTATTTATTTTTTTATTTTGTTTATATGGTTATGTTATGGCATGTTTATTAAATTATTATAAAATAAAATATTTTCAGGAAGATTCATATCTTATTGTAGTCGTACTTACGTGCCATCATAGCACAAGCGATATTACAAAACAATTTCAATTGATATAAAGACATCCAACCGTTAGCCAGATATCATTTGCTGAAATCTTTATTCTGGTCGACCGTTTTTTTCTTGGACTGCAGGTGTACAAACACTCTTATAATAAACTGATGAGATTTAAGTCATAATGATTTCGAGTTTTTAATTTTATACTTTCTTTAAATATTCAGCAAAACTTATAATATGAATATTTTTCAAATGGATAATTTTGTAGATTTGGACTTGAATAATATTTTCACTATGACGAACGGTAAAATTGATAGAATAAGTGATTTGTCTCAGTATTATTGTCTTACCCAAAACGAAGCTTAAGATTTCCAAAAACTAAAGCAGCGTGTAACAAAAGTCCCATTGATTCTGCGTAATTCTTGTAAAACCATGACAATCAAGGTTACATAAGTTTCTATGTTACAGATTATTGAGTATACTTATTGTCTATCAATAAACTCTTTAGGTTTCTCCCAAGCGAGTTAAAAAAAATCGGTAAATTCCTTTACCCGGAAATTCCCTCGTTATGGATTATTACTTGTATTGGGAAGAGAAAAGTGTGATCCAAGTTAGTTCAGTACAGAGTCATAGTATATATGTGTTACATATACTGTCCCTTCATTTTTTTGGGCGCCATTTTGTTGCATCATATTGGATTCCTACCAATATGTTTACCATCTCCTTTCTACCTATGACTTTTGGGCATAATTTAAAATAAATTCAATAAGTATCCTATATTCACATTTAATTTTTCTGCAAAATTTAAAATCAATTGAACAGGATTTTTTACGTTTATTTTTTAAAAATTTTATTTGGCCGTCATTTTGTGTTGCCATCTTAAATTGAAACCCATATTATAAGTCTTTACCTACTCCGTTGTTCCGCAGATATCCCAGATATTCAGTTTCTGAATGGTTTTCATTAACGATTATTTTGTTGTTATGTTAGAGTGGTGTATTATTTGGGGTTAGGATCCAGTAAAGTAAACAAAAGCCCTTTTTTAAATTGCCGACGTTTGCATGCATGAAACTAATATTAGTCTATTGGTCTATTAGGTCCATTGGCCCACAGATATTTCCTAACCCCAAATAATACATCCATAACAACAAGTAGGTCCTTACCTAACGAAAACCATTTAGAAATTTAATTTATGGGAAATTGCGAAGCAAAGAAGTAGTTAAAGACTGATAATATGGGTACCATGCAGGATATAAAATGTATGTGTCCTGAGGATGCAATAATAAAGTTTCGAAACATCGACAATTTAAAAATAGTATTTTTTACTGAATCCTAACCCCAAATAATACACCACTCTAAAATAAAAACAAGAGGATTATTAACGAAAACCATTTAGAAACTTAATATCTGGGAAATATCTGCGGACAAACAGAATATGTCAAGACTGATAATATATGTTTCATGCTGGATATAGAATCTACATAATATGTGTCCTGAAATTGCAACAATACGGTTGCGAAACGTCGACTCTTTAAAAATAGTCTTTTGTTTTTTTTTTACTGAATCCTAACCACAAATAGTACGATACTCTAACATAACAACAAAAGGAGTATTAACGACCACCATTTATAAACTGAATATCTGGGTAATATATGCGGAACAACGGAGTAAAAGTACTGATAATATGAGTTTCATGCAGGATATAATATCTATATATGTGTCCTGAGGATGCAACAATTAAGTTGCGAAACGTCGACAATTTAAAAAAATACTTGTGTTTTATTTACTGGATATTAACCCCAAATAATACACCACTCTAACAAAAATGTTTTAACATTTTTCCGCCATATTGGATTTTTACCAAAATATTATCAGGCCATCCCCTTAACCCTTATAACCCTTAATTTTTGATCAAAATATGAAGTCATTCGGGTAAGTAGTATTTAAGCTTTGTAGCAAACATACGACCGACAGACGAACCGACAGAATTGATAAAACATATTTTTTGGCATCTAGGGACGCTAAAATGTGAAGATATGTAAATCCTGAGAGGATGATTTTCAGCCATCTTGAATTAGTAACACAGTTTTACTAGTTGAGCCCTATACCACAATTAGTTATGGCACACAATTTGAAATCAATTTTTCAGGCTGCATTTTTAAATATTTTATTATTCCGCATCTTGGATCGGAACAAAATTTTTCCAGTTGATTCCAAGATAATACTTATCATAATAATTTTTTTTACATTTTACTATTTTATATCGTCATTTGGATTTTTACCAAAATATTACCAGGTTATACCCCTACGACCGTTAATTTTTCATAAAAATTTGAAGTCAATCGGATAAGTAGTCTTTAAGCTATGCGGCGAACTGACAGACAGACAGACATACCGACAGACGGACCGACAGAATTAATAAAACATGTTTTTTTTGGCATCTAGGGACGCTAAAATGTAAAGATATGTAAAACCTGAGACCATTTTATTCGGCCACCTTGAATTAGTACCAGAATTTTTCCTTGATCCCTATACTACAATTAGTTGTGACACACAATTTAAAATCAAACCATTAAGCAGTTTTTCAGGCTGAATTTTTAAATATTTTATTAAACCGACATTTTGTTCCGCCATCTTGGATTCGTACCAAAATATTACCAGTTAATTCCAATATAATACTTTATGTTTTTTGCAAAATCTGAGATACATTGGATGAGTAGTTCTTTAATAATATTTTTTAACACGTCACTAAGCCGCGATTTTGTTTTGCCATATTGGATTTTTACCAAAATGTTACCAGGTCATCCCCATATGTCCCTTAATTTTTGACCAAAATTTGAAGTCAATCGGATAAGTAGTTTTTTAGCTACGCCGCGAACAGACAGACAGACCGAAGGAATTGAGAAAACATGTTTTTCGTCATCTAGGGACCTTGAAACTTGAAGATCTGAAAAAATTTCGGAGCGTAATTTTTTCACGATTACAATACTTCTCTTTTAAAGGGAAGTAAAAAGAAAAATAAGTCAAAAAGATAATACATATTACGAATACAGTTAGGCTATATATAAAAGGTACTTACAAAAATTAGTTTCTTAAAGTTCGCGTTACGTGAAAATCCATTATTCCATCGTTACTGTAATGTACAAGCGGTCCGAGCTATATTACTATAAACTTTTTAAAAATGTCTTAAAAGGATCCAAAGAACCAAATATTCGGAACAGCTATTTGTCAAAACCCAAGTGTCTTTTTTTAAATTAATTAAAAATTTGCATTAATGGTGTTGGATTCAGAGTAGCATTATCAATTTTTTAGCAATAATATTTGCAAAATATACTAAATAATATAATTTGTTATAGAAAAACAAACCTTAGTAGACGATATATATATATTTTTAACTTGGATTTTTAGTGAATAGTCTGCCTAAGTTAGAATTTTTTGCATCTAAAATTGGTTTAGTAGTCTAAAACTGGCAAGCAAAATACTTGAAGACTTTTTGTTAATTTATGGATAACTTTAAGCTAGACGTGAAACCGATATTATAATTAAATTTTTTAACGTGACAAAACTGAAATAAAGCTTTTTTCAACAGGTATTTATATAGACAACCTTTTAAGTTAAATAAACACTAAACTTATTTTTGCATTGTAAAATATGCTGAAATGTAAGAGTAAAAATTGCACGTTGGTACTGCAACCTATTAGATAATCCTCAAATTGCTCTACTAAAGATGTACTTATGTATTTAAGAAACTTGTTAAAATAACATTAAAATTTAGATTTTGTAAATAATTCAGTATATTTTAAAATGAACAAAAACCCACCGGAATAAGTTTTAACGTATTTATTATATTACACTTTGTTTATATTGTACAATATTTCCTAAATTATATAGATGCACTGACTCACTGATAATAAATTATTTTTAAAAAATTAGAACAAATTCGGATTGACTGATAATTTCATCGAATCGTCTTGTTTTATTTTTTAATTGTTTTTTTATATAGTCAAAATTTTGTTGTCGGGAAATGCTTAAAAATGATTAAATTTACGCATTGAAAATGATTTTATAACGTGAAAATATAGCTATACTAAAAGTGTTAATACAATCTTAATACCCAGGAATTTCAAATGCAAAATGTTACAGTAGTGTTGTATTGTAAAGCAAGTAAAAACGGATATTTTTATATATCGTGTAATTAATACGTGCTCGTTATATTTAGGGGTATTTAAATTAAAAATTGTGGCCAAGTATTGTCGTTGTATATTATTTTGCAAACAAAAACATATTTGCATAAGGTAGAGAATCACATTAATAATATGTTATATTGCCCCTTAGATTCCCGGAAACCAACTCCAAAAATTCGGACAACCAAGACTAATGATAATTAATTGTTCAAGATAACAAAAACAGTGAACACTAATCACATGCAAGTATTGCACAATACATTTTCTTAACCGCGTATTGTATTATAGTTGGGTATATTTTATTCAAGTCATTACACATCTTTGGTTGAAGCTATGTTATTTCCTTACAAGTTTGATTGATAAGTACGGCAGCGTTGCGGCGCGAAAAGTTTCGGTGTCAACCGCCTCAATTTTTTGCAATACGAAGAAATCGAAATGTATTATGCATTATATATATATATATATATATATATATATATATATATATATATATATATATATATATAATGTTCTTATAGGTAGTATACTACCAATATTATAAACAAATAACGAGGATTCATCATTTCTTCTTTAGGGCTCTATAATAACATAATTGTCCGAAAATTTAGAACTTTTTTAAAATTAAAATGTACTGACACTAATTAAAATGCGAAGACAATTTTGATGGAATTTTCAGAAAATATAAACTACAAAATTGGATAGATTTTAACTACTAACTTAATATTTTCTCCAGATTTCCACACATATAATAAAGCGATTTCGCAAGTACATTTCTGGGATTCATAGAAATATACGAAACTATGTCATTTATATTATCAGTATTTCTTATATGATTTTTAGTGCAGGTACCTACCATCGTCACCAAAACTAAATGGGACAGTATCATAATGGCTCAAGGTCTAATATCTAATTTTTAGAGTCAAATATTTGTTAAACTATTCATTTTAGGTAAGTGGGGCAAATTTATCATTATGATTTTAATCTTATTTTAAACTTTTGATAAATAATTTTTATCCCAGATACGTTTGGTGACGATGGTACCAGCAGTTTCTAATTTCAGTTTCCGGACCAAGACCAAGACAAGAGGCTTGAGACGCAGTCTTGGTCTTGAGAGTCAATTCTTGGTATTTGTCTTGAGACGATTTACAGGTCTTGACCATTACCATGACCAAGATAATACCAAAATTATTCTTGTAGTCCCGCGAAACCCTACATACTACAGTTTTTATCGGCTTATCGTTTTGCCCATATAATTCGGGATCCATAAAATAATTTTCTAGCGTCTGTTTCAGCGGATTTTTTTCATGATAAATGTGCACTTTTCCACTCTTTACCAAAGGAGTTGAAGTTTTAAAATCTTAGAGACAGTTTTTATGATCGCTAGCTAGCACATCCCTCGTATACACATAGCTCTAAATATTTTCTATTCTCATATTCCCTCCCATATATATATATATATATATATATATATATATATATATATATATATATATATATATATATATATTTATATGTTGATTTTTACTCCTTCACGGATGGAAAAATACAATGTGTTTTCATTCCGGGTGTACATCCGTTCACTACTGTCGTTCTGAAAAGAACAGTTTTGCTGACGTTTCGCCAAAATCACATTTGGCATTTTCGAAGCTTTCTTTCTCGCGTCCGAATAGAGTCTCTATTTTTATAGATGCAATTTTTAATTAGATTTTACATACTATTAAGCATATTTGGACATAATTGACTTTTTAGTCCGGTTTTTTCAGAAATAATATTAAAGTGTGTCACTTAATGAAACTTTGTATCTTATTACGTATTCTAAAAGATCCCTTTATTTTTTCTGAGTATAAATTAAATATGTATTAAGACTTGTATCTCTATCTTGAAAAACGGCAGAGCGAATCGACAAAAACCATGCCAAGACAGAAAATATAAGGAATATATGTAAACACAATAATTCTTTTTCTAACACATGATGACTTATTCTTATGGCATGGTTTTTGTCAATTTGCTTGGCTCTTTTCGAAACAGAGATACCTTGGTAGGTATACATTTAAAATAATTATTAGTAATTAGTAACATTTATTCTCATCAAACAGAAAATACAAATCTTAGAACAGTATCAAATTAAAAGCAAGTGTCAATAAATACAGCAATGTTCATCTTATATTTCTTTAAAAGCCTATTTTACGAGCTTTTAAGCATGAAATATTTTTTTTAAATATATATTATCCAAAAAAGCATAAAGTATGTACGCTAATGACTTCTAAAATTTTTGAGTTCCAGAATATTTACCCCAACTATTTTTGTTTTCAGTTTGACTGTTATCGGCTTGTGGATTTTATACTCCTTAAAAATATCAAAGATCTACACCGAAGACGCCCAAAATCTAGTCCTCGCGAAACACTGAATTGAATCTATTTTTGGTGGAAGTTTTATAAAAAATCGGTTAGACGCTTCCCAAGTTATCGTTCGCGAAAATTTTGTTCACACACACACACACACATACTACAGGCATTTTTTTAAAAATAAGCTTTTGGTATTCTACGGATTTTTTTTTCTAAAATTTTTTCCCCTATAGTTATAACCCATATAATGTATTAATAATACAATATTTGGGTGTTATATGGGGTAGTAAAATGCGTCCAACTTGATGCAAAGTTTATTCATTTTCACCATTTATTGTCAAATATTTGTAAAGTGGGTATTTACTAAGTTAATACATATTTATTTACTTTTTAATTAGAACAAAACTGGGAAAAACTTTTCACAAAAACAGAATAATTTAGTTTAAGTATTGAAATAGCCAAATAAAGCCTAAATTATAAAGTAGCTTATGCTCAGTTCCTCATTGTATTAATAAAAGGGCAGTGATAGATTAATTTAGTTTTACTTATATTCGGTTATCTCTAGGTAAAAACCATACTTAAATTTTAAAAAAAATGAACCATTATAATTTAAATTTGGTATAAAGATAATAAAAAAATAGCATTTTCTTTTCAAAATTAAAAAAGAATCGAAATAAGCCAAATCTAACAGATACGATAAATCACGTGAGTAACTTTTTTATTGTCATTTTACACTATTTTTCAAGTAAAACTTTCTGTAAACTCAATTTTTAGTGGGGTCAATTATTAAATAAATCTCATATGATGAAGACTTTTCTGTTCGCACTCTATATATTGAGAAGAGTGAGGTACCGAGTGATTGCGTATAATATTCTAAGTCCATACACGTACCTTAAAAAAATGTTTTCCTTTTTTTAAGGAACGTGTAGCTTTTAGATTTTTCTATACGTGTTTTTGTGTGTATACGTCGGTTAGAATAGAGACGGCCTCTTTTTGAACGCATAACAGAAAGATTCAAAATGCCATATTTTGGCACTCATATACTATTTCTTTAGTTACTTCAATAAGAAATATTCATGATATTTTTGATCAAAAATTTTTAATTTTTGATCAAAAATAATAAATATTATTTTCTTTATAACAAAATTCGTTAAAAATGCATATTTTAAACTTAGAATTTTATATAGTTTTCAATATTTTTTAAATACTATCACTACTTAAACCAGTTGATTCTTTAACTCTAAGTAGCGTTGATTATTCTGATTCAATTTATTATAAAAGTGTCAGTTTTAATGATAAACATAAATTACAAATTTTACTTAATAATTGTATCAGGTATGCAACTGATCTTAATAAAATAATTCGAATTTAGACGCGAAATCCTCTTACAGTCCTTTATTCCTAATATTAATTAATTATTAATATTATTAATAATTGTCAAACTATTCAATTTCGAAATAACATTTCGTCTTTTTCGCCTCATAAGTACACCCCTGTATCTCCGGAATTAGTGACCAGATTAGTTTAAAATTTTGGTGATATGTAAATATATAAAATCTGATTGCTTTGACACACTCAACTTTGACATAACTCATTAGCGTTATAGAAAAATGTGTCGAATTATTGAACACAATATTAGAGAAATTTTGATCTTAAATCCTATCATTAGATCATCAAAAACCCCTCTAAACCAAATTTCAACAAAATATTTTATTGTCTTTCGGAGATAGGAGCTTTCAAAAAAGCATATTTTTACATTTCAAAAGCAAAATTCTCTAAACTATTGCCTCTATCAAATGAAACTGTTTTTCATTCCTTATTTATTTTTACTATATTTATTGAATTTAGAAAGACGTTCTTTAAAAAACGTCCGAGTTCCTCAATGTTCTGACATTGTTTGTTAATAATGTCTTATCATTAAAATTACAACTTAACATCTTAGAGCAATTTTGTTATCCGAATTCAATAAACATGGTAACAATAAACAAAAAATATAAAATAGTGTTTTTTTTTTAAAGGCAATGGTTTCGAGAATTTTTCCTTTGAAACGTAAAAAAATGCATTTATTGAAAGTTCGTATGTCCGAGAGCCAATGAAATATTTTGTTAAAATTTGGTATAGAGGAGTTCTGACTCTGAATAAGAAACTGAGATCAAAGTTTCCATATAAAAATGGCTAATATTTTTTTTCAAAAAATTTGACTTTTTTTTCCCACCCAGCAGGTTCAAGGTGTAACATCAGATTTTAAATCCATACAAAGTACTAGATTTTTAAACTAATATGGTAAATCATTTCTGGGATGTTTGGGTGTATATAGATTTGTTTAAGAATTATTATATTATAATTGTACATTGCACAACACACATGTGGTTTTATAGGACATAACTTTCTTAAAATTAGAAACATCACCACATAAACCACGGCACACAATACGTAATTCAGTGGCGGTGGTGAAGTAGGTGAAGTGCTACTTCACCAGGAAAAATAAACAAGCAAACATCTAACCTATATTTATTATATAGCTCTCAAAATTTTAGTTTTTACATTCATTTATTCACCTAATTGGTAAAAAATAAACTGTACCTCTCGAATAAATATTTTACTTGACCGTTGGCGGCATGTCCTTTTAAAACTTTCAATGGAACTTTATTATAACAACTATAACAGTGGCGCAAACCGCTTTGACTTTGCTGGAGCTGCTGTTTAGTTTACGATTTTCCTACTACGTTGCCATCACAACGCGCACCCGATGACGTCGAGTCCAGCGCCATATAACGCTCCCGGTGAATTGCAGGCGCAGTACACTACACCCACGTGTCGTTCAGTTTGCGGTGGTTGTTTACATTTATTTTCGCGGATTTCGCTGCAACCGGTGAGTTCCTTTGCAGTTAACTTGACTGTTTTGTGTTATATTTATTTACGGTGTTGTTACAACTTCAAATTCGAAGTTAGTAAATGTGATTCTTCAAGACTGGAATAAATTAAAAGACGTCTTTGAATTTATTACAAACTGTCACAAATCTGATGAAAAATCAATCTGCCTTGCGAAAGGATTTTTAGGTGAGATGAACGATTTTGAATTCACGTTTCTGGCATTAGTGTTTAATGACATTTTCTCAATCACGGACATACTATTTGACGTTCTTCAAAAAAAAATCGCTTGACATTCATTTTTGCATATCCAATATAAACCGCTGTAGCGACGCGTTCTGGAAATTTTAATACCATGTTTGATAAAGCAAATTCTACTACAGAAATAAAGCATTACAAACGTGAGCTTGCTAAGCTTTTACCTAGTGAAATTAGGGCTAAGTATAGAACCCTTTTTTATGAAATATTGGACCATATTTTAATGGAAATGACACTAAGATTTCAAGACTGAAAAACTTACATTTTCATGTTTGGCAGGTTCTGCTAAATTTTCCAAATATAGTTTAAATTTTCCGACTGGCCCGTTTGAAAATTTTTTACAGTTATATGGGGAAATATTTTCAAAAAGTCAACGACTTAAAAATGAGCTTGGTCTTATTTTTGCCAAGGAGAGTAATTGGAATATATCGCTGCAAGAGCAAGTAAAAAAAATTAATAAAAATAAATATATTTTTACCGAAGCATATAAATTGTTTTCCCTTATTTTGACAATACCGTCGACAAGTGCTTCAGTGGAAAGAAGTTTTTCTTGCTTCAAATGTGTAAAAAAGTATTTAAGAAATACAATATCTCAAGAAAGACTTACTTCTCTTGGCAATATTTCAATTCAAAAGGAATTTCTGGAGGAGATTAGGGCAACTCATACATTTTAGGAAGATGTTATAAATAAATTTGCTGCTATGAAGGATAGAATTGATTTAGTATACAAAATTTAGGTAAGTCGTAAAAAAATATTCTACCCCATCCACATATAAATAAATTCTGGAAAAAAATTATTGCGATATTTTCTTGCTTCATTTGCACTTCACTTACTTTTTCACCCCCGAGCGGCCACTGTTGTAATTAGATTATAGACTACATGGTTTAAATTCTATTAAAAATATATGGTATATCGTCATTGATGCAAGAAAACCAGTGAGTCGTAAGTTAGCTACGGCTTCAGATCCAAATGGAGGTAACTATCATGGTCAGGTATGACGTCGGTGGTTCGCAGGTGCGGTAACAGATTGATAGTTGGCGTGAAAGATCTTTTAAATACGAAAACTGATCGGAAACATAGGAAGAACGGAACAAAAATATACAATAATTAATTATATGGATGTTATATAAAACTAAAGTTGGTTTTAAAATATAATATGAATCAAGTTCATTGGATCAGGCTGAAATAGTACGAAACAACAATATGTAATTGCTATGTGTGAAATTTAATTACCTACAATTTAGATGGCGCTAATATAAGCTCCAATATTAGTACTTTGTTCAATTTGTTCTATAAAGGATATTTGCTGTTTGTTAATTAGGCATGATTGGAAACAAACTAGAATATTATGTAACGTTCATTACCAAATTAAACCAAATCCGAAAAACCAGAAAACCCACTAATAATAATAAAAGGTTACAGTATCGAATTGTTGATATTTTGGCAACTATATATTTATTGTTAAAAAGAAACCTATTTTAATGTTGAACAAAACAAGACAAATTTGAAAAAAACATTTTATGAAATATCGAGACAGGCAACAAAAACTTTAAAAGGCAACGTCTAGTTGGTGGGACATCTGTTGATGAATTTTCAGATTGTTATATTTGTTGTTCTCTAATTTAATTATAAATGGAGCTGAGATTTTGTATATCGCTGTGTATTTTTTATTTTATTTCCCGGTAAGACCTAAAATTTATATCATCAGAAAAACCTTAAAAAACTAAGATACGAATTATAGATTTTCGTTTAACATTGCAAAAAGTACGTATCGTTTAACAAATGCCACGTAAAGGGGTATGTACTATGTACAAAGTTGTCTAGAATCGGTTAAATTTTAGAGCGCATAGGAGTTTTTTAGTAATATTTTTTATTGAATTCCAAAAAAATAGACTCAAAAATAAAAGTGACAACACCCTTAAAACTGTCGAAATCCAAAGAACAATAGTCAAAGTTTTCTTCCCAATGATTTCTTAAGCTCTGAATAATTAGTTCTGTTTGTAAAACTCAGTCAGTTTGACGAAGTGTCTCTTTTTTCAAACGTACCTTCGGAACTAATTATTCAGAGCTTAAGAAATCATTTGAAGGAAATCTCTGGCCATTGTTCTTTAGATATTGATACTTTTGAGGGTGTTCTCACTTTTATTTTTTACTCTAATTTTTTCGAATCCAATAAAAAATACTACAAACAAATGTTCAGCACTCCTATGGTCATTAACATTTCACCAGTTCTAGTTAACTATGTACTAGATGTTTAAGTAAAAGATTGCATATAGTACATACCATTTTACGTGCCGTTAAACGATACGTAGACAATCTCCTACTAGCATTCCCTAAGGAACGGATTGACATTGCGTTTGAAATGTTCAACACATATAACCCACCCATACAGTTCACTGTTGAACATGAAAATGAACAGAGCATCCCTTTCTTGATATGCAAGTTATTCGAAGCAACGAACATTTTTAAAAACAAAATGATATAGGAGGCCTATCTGTTCCAACAGATTTATTAATTTTTATTCTTACCATGCAATGAATATGAAAATAATTGTCTAAAATCAGCATAAAATAAACTATCAAAAACGTCCCGAGCTATTGAATAACGAGGAAAACCTTTCTTAACAAAATAAATTTTTTTTTAAAAGTTTGACTTTTTACATTTCCAACACCGTATATAACGCTAAAAAAAAATAAGGTGAGAGAAGCATTACCCGCCTCCTATTCTACATGAAACATTTTAGAATCTGAAAAGCTTACACAAATGTTAGAACGACTGACAGTTACATACCATGCAAACGGCCTAATTGAATTTCTATACAACGTTTATTCTTCTATGATGTTCTTTCATATTGTTTTCTTCTAAAACTAAAAATGGGGACCGATTTTGAAAACGGAACTGACTGCGTTATCTCTTCATCAGAGGTTAAAATGTTGGGCGCAATGATTGATGAAAGTATGAATTGGGTTGTAACATTGAAAAATTGTGCGCGAAACTCCGAGCAGCTAATGTTTTGCACTGTACTTCTTATCTAAACTATCTTATCAAATCTATGTAGAAAATTGCAAACCCGCTAAGCTTAATACTATTAAATTACTGATTCAGCAGGTTAAACTTTAAATACATATAATATTATATCAAAATTGCCTGTAAAAGTGGCGTGAACCGTTGATAAATAAAATATTATTTCATTTGTTCAATTTGTAGTTGTAGAACTACAGTTTATTTAATAAATATTTTTCTAATTAAAAAGTCACTTAAAACTAGCTTGTGACCATTTAGATCAAAAATGAGACCACCTGATGTTCTGCCTACGGTCCGTATACACAGTTTTCGCCTGATTAGTCCAGTTCGTTTTTCCTACACCAGGAAGGTAATTCCTCCAGAACAAAATTGGCTTTACTCTTCAAGGCAGCCATATCCGGATCCTACACAACAACTGTGGTATCATCGGCATATAAGATGATACTACCCTGAGGTGTTCCTATATTTTGATCAAAAAGATCAGACTTTGAACCGTCAACCGTCACTGCAAATGTCCTGTTAGTTAAAAAAGAAATGATCCATTCGTTTAAGTTACCTCTTATCCCAAAACCGTTTATTTTTAATGCCACAAAATCTCTATTAACTGTGTCAAAAGCGCGAGTAAGATCAAAAGAGAAGGAAGTTACAGTTTCTCTATTATTAGTTTTATCTGTTACACAAGGTTAGCGCAAGCGCTTTCAGTAGACCGCCTCCGATGAAAGCCGTGCTAGCGATGTGAAAAATATTATATTTAACCAAAAAAATAATACATTCTGTTATAAACGAGTTTTTCTAAGATTTTAGAGAAACAGCTCAGTAGAGAAATAGGTCTATAGTTTTCTACTGGACAGGGATCATTGGCGATTAAATTATCATAATAAAGTTGACTTTTTAACTGATTTTTTTCTGTTTAAATATTTTTTGAAAGACTGATATTCTTCCCAAATTGCTTTCTCGTTTATATGTTTTTTCGACCAGTTAAGCCTTCTATGTACCTCTAATTTATTATATAATCCCTGGGAAAAGTTTTTTGTTTTTTATCTATAATTTTATTTTTTTTCTGTTGCAAGGGTTGCAGGCCACAAAGCTCCAGCAAAAGCAGTAATTCATTAAAGTTTTCATCGACATTGTGATGTTTTGATTTCCAAAATGATCAATGAGACCGGACTCAAAGTTGTTACATTTACTTATTATTTCCGGTTTATCAGTTACCACATAATCTAAAATGGAAGAAAAGGTGAATTTAGGACCAGTGCACACCTTTGTAACGAGGATAGCCGAAAAAACATTCAAAAAGGCAGACATCATCTTGTAATCATGCTCAAACTAACCCCATCAACATTTAAATCTCCACTTAATATTATAAAGCTAAAATTAGATGTTCCTGGGTTAGTATTTCATTCGAAATATTAATAAATTGGATAAAATCCCCATTGGGAGTTCTCTATAAATTAATAATGCCAATTCCATATCATATATCATAAGTCATAGTTCAACCCTCGGCTCCTCACATTTAAAAATGTCAAACAGGAAAGAGCATCAATTGATACCAAAAGGTTTTTAATACATTTTGCTTTCAAAATGTATAAAATCAAATTCAAAACATGCTTTATTACCATAAACACATTAGTATTTGTTGACAAAGCTTGAGGATTAATAATAAGAGCAGGTTGTATGTCATTATATAATAAAAATATCAATACACTAAAACATTGTAGGATCACAAAGAATGTAACAATAAAGTTGTTAGTTAAAGTTACCATTATCCAATTATTTTAAATTCTAGTAAGCCTTTCTTTTCAGTAGAGACGACACAGACTTTTTAAATTTTATTTGTGATCCTACATTTCTTACCCCAGATGGAAGTTGGTTAAAAATCTTAATGCTCTCATAAATTAAAGAGTTCTTGATGAGACTACTTTTAGGAATTGGCAATGGTAGATGTTTACCCTGCCTTGTGTTATAGTACATATAACACAAGGCAGGGTAAAAATCTAACACAAAGGTTTCCACCCTTTTCCTCTTATAGAAAAGATACACTGTTTCCAGTAAAAATAAACATGTTAATGTAAGTACAAAGGCTTGCATGATTGTCTTATGTTAGATCTGAAGATAAACCTTATTGCCCGATGTTTCAGTACAAAGGTAGAAACAAAAAGATATGGGCTATAGAAAGTTAGATGTGAGGAAACATTTTATGTAGACACTTTTCGTGGAATTGCTTTGCGACGATTGAAACTTGTATAATCTGAAATTGAAGAAATAAATGTTGATATTTTATGCAGCGAGTGTGGCAGTTTTTATTTAAATTGGTTTTGGATTGGTTTTTGGACGTACATTTATTTAGATGAAATACGCTACGTATTTTTAGGTGTTTCGGAACAGCGTTTCCCAAACAAAGCCTTCTGACAAAAACTAAGCCAAAGGATATCGACAAGAAAAATGAATGTGGTAAATCGTATATTGGAGGGTCAAAGCACCCTCTTAGTATAAGAGCCAAAAAACATTTTAATCATCAGGGAGAAACCTCAAAATCGGGCATAGCGGAACACGTCTGATCAACCAACCCTGGATGCAGTGGTCTGAGGCTAAAATTTTACATAGGGAGCAGCACTGGCGAAAACGAAAGTTTATAGAAGCAGCTATCATTGAAAGGAATCAAGGCATTTCAGTAACGTATGAATATATAGTGTTTAGATCCTCTATACTTTTCTTTTTATTTAAGGCTGATTCATCAAGACGAACCATTTCTAAAAAGAGACGTTTGTGTGTATTTTATTCTGAAGCCATACTTTGGTTTCTTGGAAATTAAATAAATTTCAATATTATATTGAGCTAGAGCATATATATTTGGTATTTCTACAATCACTTTTGTGTGAAGTGATGCGATCTTTTAAGTTTTGATGTTTGGCAGTTGCACAGGGCGCCACTCTTTAGGGTGCGTCAAATTATTCCTTCCAGTCGTAAAAAATTAATAGTAACACAATATTTTGTTTTTAGTTGCTTAGAAAAAAGGCAATAAAATTATTATAATTTAATTAACCAATACATTTTGCAATATATTCGTTTTCGTTATACTAATCGTGTCACCGGGCTACAGATCAATGTATAAAAGAAGAGTCTACTAGTGTTTCTAGGGCCGCGCCCGCGATTAAAAGCTAATTTTTTTTTCTGACATCTGAACTGAAATGATGAAAATGATATTATTAATGAAATATCAGAAATCATGCCAGATTTATCTGTTAAGGACCACATGTATATTTGTTTTCGGACAGTGGATGAAGAGCTTAACGTGCATGAGGTATTCCTAGGATGTTATGAAACCCAGTCTACTACTTTTAACTCATTATATTTATTAATTAAATATGCACTGATAAGATTTAGAATTGACATAAAAAAGACCGTGGACAGAGTAACGACGGAGCGTCAAATGTCAGTGGCGATATCTCTAGGCTGAAGACTAGAATACTACAAGACGAACCAATGGCTTTTTATGTTCATTGTATCTCACACACATTAAATTTAGTTCTTCAAGGTGCAATGAGTAATGTAACTAAAGCCAGATATTTTCTAACTGTTCTATGTGAAATGATAACAACATTTACCAGAAATTCATCAAAGCGCATAACAACCTATAAGATATTTCAGAAAGATACTGAAAATAACAATCTTCGGACATTCTGCCCAACGAGATGGTGTATCACATCTTTAAAAGAGAACTATGAGATTTTAACTTTTTTGGAAAATATAAAGACTACCTAAAGAAATTACGGGGGAGCAAAGACCTCTGGTTTTTTGCAGAAAACGGAAAAAGTATTAAACATTATTTCTTTTAAATATTATGATTTTATTATATGAGAGAATTGAAAATCTAAATGCACAGTTGCAAAGTTTAACTATAAATTTTCAGGCTGCGAATTCTAGGATAAACGGTACAAAGATATCACTAGAAGCATTACGTAATGTAGGCAGTTTTGATAGACTTTGGGCACAAAACTTCTAGACTTCTAAGGATAAGTCAACCTATTTTAACGAGGCAAATTAAAATTCCTCTTAGGATAGATGACGAAGTATCTTCTCAGTTATATTCATCAGTAAATAAATGTTACAGAAAAATGAAAAATATGAACTTCTTGATATTGCTATTCAGGAAATACGCAATCGTTTCGATACACTTGTTCCTAACCATTTAAATGAAAAATTTTACAACACTAAAAGATAGCGATAAAAGCGTCGCTAAAGTACCAAGAGTATAAGCGAAGATTTCTGTTTAGAGTTTTTAAAGTTGTATAGGGATATGTTTCTTGATTATACTAACAAAGGAAATATTAATATGAATATTTTGTTAATATCAAACTTTTGATATCAGTTGTTAAATTTATACTGCCACTAGTCACTAGCTGTACAACTGAACGATCGTACGTCTTGCAGACCAGTATGAATCAGGACAGATTGATTAAATCATGTAGCAATACTTAACGTAAACAGAGAATTGGCGGAAAATTTAAACCTGAACAAAATTCCGAAGCTCTTATACAGAAAACAACTGTAAGAAAGTATTTTTAAAATTAGCTCAAATTAATTTTTAATTTATATTTTGTAATTTTTAATTTTATTTAGTCGAAATATTTAGATTTACACTAGGTGTGATTTAAAGCTATGAATAATCTTTCAATTTGTTGTTAATTTATCTTATATATATTTTTTAATCCTTCTATTTTGTGAGTGTTTATTAAATGTTATTTTTTAGGTTATTATTAATTTCTGAAATGTCTTGCATTTTTTGTTATTTTAGAAATAGTGCTAAGATTTAAATTAGGTCTAATTTAAACCCATTGATTAGTCGTTGGATTTAATTTTTAATTTATTTTATATTGTTTTTTATTATAGTATTTTTGAGTTCTTATTAGGTTTAACATTTGTTTCTTACTGATTTGTTATTTGCCTACTATTTGTATATTTCATTGAAGTATTTATATTAAAACTAATTATTCCAAATTAATTAAATGTATTAATATGTTTCAAATTAATTCTCTTTTTAATTTAATTTACAAATTCATTTCTAATTTGCATTTGTATTGCGTGTTAAAGCAACAACGAAAATGAAAACAGTCATCACCATCCCGATGATATAATTCCAAATATTTCCCTAGAGTCAGCAAGTAGCAACCCATGTTAGGAGCAGCAAAAAGAAACTTTGCCCAGAGCGGCAGAGAAGCTAGATCGGACCCTGGATGTTTGTTCAATATAATCTTTATCTTTAAGTTTAGTATAAGTCTGTAATAATTTATGCAAAATGAAGAAATAAATAGCCCTATAGAGAAAGATCATAGAAATGTGTATAACCTGTTGGAATTTCAACTCACTTTACGAGTAAGTCTTTAATAATATGTTTTATTATCACTTTATGTATAGAAAAAATTGTTCCATATTGCAGCCTTGAAAAAAAAAGTAAATTTTCCGAAAGCTTGGCAATGTAAAACAGAGTCTTTTTCCTTTTTAATCATAGCTCAAAGACCGCTATATTAAGGATTTTGTTCAGATATTAAAATTTCTCGCCGCCTATAGTTTGTGTTTTGTAAATAGCAATATATAACAAAGCCGATGCCCCCTTCCCCTTTATTCTTTATGTTACTTATTCTACAAACTATGTTTTAGCCGTATATGTATATGTACATTCCTTACCTGTTACTACCGGTTTTTATTTAAAACTGTTTCTGACTTACTGATTGCCTCTTTTATCTTTATGTTTTAACTTTTGGCCCTTAATTTTGATATTAATTATATTATTTTATTTTGTATTAATTTTCTGCATTTAATGTCTCCTTAAATTATTGGTGTGCTTTTTTTAAGGATAGATCATTATGTTTTGAAAATGTAACAACTTTTAATGATTAGCTTAGAATATATTGAGCAACAGGAGGTTTTATATAAGAGTAGCCGTTTACCGGTTTTACGCCTCCAGTTGGCTGTCTAAGTTTTTCTTTTAGATTGTTATATTGTTCGTATCTCAAACCACATACATATATTATAATATACATTTTTAATTAAAACAAAATATGTTTTAGGATTATTTGGCGAATTGATTGATCTACTTTGGACCTAACATTCTTCTAATAAATTTAATATACATATATTGTTACTAATATGGTGTGACATGAATATAGAGCTCTGCAAGATTAAGATCAAAATCAAGGGAGTATTTGTTAGTAGTAGGAAACATGAAGATCTGGTGATAACCACTAGGATACCGCTCAATTCAATTCATCATCTATAGTTTAATTTAAAGGGACTCAATTTTGCAATTTTAAAATTGACTACCAGCATACGTGTACATGAATCTTAAATAAATATGTTTAATGCATATCACACTATTAACAAATATTGATCGACACAGAAATGTTAAAATATAGAATAAGCACATATTGCAGAGTTAATAATGATTAAAGAAAAATAAAAATGCATCCATAACCTTGAAAGATATATTTCACACTGAATAATGTGATACATGAAAAGCACGACATTTACAAAAGCGGTGTGCATGTATCAAGGCAACTAAATTATAAAATAAAATAAATACTAAAATGAAGACAATTATAAATGCTTTGAAATATACAAAAATAAAACATTTAGCTTATCTTTACTACCATTACTGGTTAATACAGGCTTCCAAAGTTTGAACTTGTTGCCGATTATAATTTTCCCTAAGTGAGAAAAATGAATGTAAAAGAAATAATAGAACTATTCTTTAGAAGTGATATCATTAGATTAAATCGTATTCTAAAAATTAAAACATTTGATGCAATAAGTATTATAAATAAACATATAAACATTTCGACTTTTTTTCAGATGATTAAAGAAAGAAAACATAAATCATTCATTACAACACATCTAATTTATTTATCAGTGATCATCTATATCATTTATTGTCATATTCAAAACATTTAGTTAAACAACATAGCTCAGTCAAATATACATAAATATCCAATCCAACAAGAATGCATCATTATCTTCTAAAAATGTTAGCAATTAGTAAATTAGGCCCGATATCCCAAAAAATTTTTTTGGAATAGCAGATGAAAATGTTAATGTATAAAAATTAGCCGTCACGCTAAAAGAAAGGATTTTTCCAAAGAAATCTAATATATAGGAAGATGTGAAAAAACGTATTCTATGATCCATGCCGATGTTAACTAACTCTGTTCCAAATACGATTCGAAATTCAAGACGCAAGTCTTTCTACATAATCAATTAAATGTAATTATCCTAGTTGTGGCATGCAAAACAGGGGTTTAAATACTCTCTAACCACCAAGGTATACAAACCACATGGCTTACCGAATATTTAAAGCAACATCATCTAGTAATATGGGTAAAATATTCTGAAGAAAATTTAAATACTCTTCGCCTGTTAATCAACCGGGCAACTTTACAGGTCCAATTAGTTTGTTTTTTACAATAACAATCCACACATTAATACTACCACACATACTATGTTGAGGTTTGGTTTCTTTCACAACATGGGGTTTATCCCCAAAGTATGCATAATGATGTGAATCGTGTAAATTATCAATTCTATCTATCATAATACTAGATTCATAGAAGAATAAAATACGAGAAAAAAAAGTTGGATCTGCAATTTTCTTATTCCTTAACCAATCCAAAAAACACGAGCGTAGAAATCACCCTACAACATAGCATGCACTTTTCTTAAATGAAAAGGGGTTAAGTTCTCTTTGTGTATAACATTACTAACAGACGATTTGGAAACAACTGGATGCATTGCTGAAAATCTGCGAATACTTAATTCGGCGGTGGTAATGTGGGAGCGAAAGCATCCTCCTTATCTGCTTATCCAAAAGGATTTTCTATTGCTATAGGTAAATTGGAAGATGAGTAAATTTTACAGCTAGACCATTTGTAAGCTAGTAGTACTTCTCAAGTTTACATATTCCTATGAAAGTTAAAGATAAAACTGTAAAAGCAAAACTGGAACCGCTTAAAAAACTTGTTCGTAACTATAATTTAATAAGGTGTATGAACAATATTTAGTCATAAAAAAACCCAGAAGTTTACTGTCAAAAAAGTTAGGGCAAATTGAAATAACTGATAGTAGCGTACGTAGCGCCCTCTAAGTACTTACATAAAATTATGATTTCTCCCCAAAAAAAACACCCAATTATTTAAAAAAAGAGAAGACAACTGCCGTTCTGAAAAGAACAGTTTTGCTGACGTTTCGCCGAATGCCAAACCACATCTTACATTTTCACGACCAAAAAGAGACTGAAGTGTTAGTGACTGCGAAGCTTTCTTTTATAGCTCCACCCAGTGACGAGGATTATATCTGAATGACCGATCGTCATATTATAGCCGTAACTTTACAGGCAGTTGTAGAACATGTTATGAAATAATAAAACATACAAATAAAATTTAAATTATATATATATATATATATATATATATATATATATATATATATACATATATATTTTTCAAAAAATATAGTCAAAGTTGTTCCGCAGAAACCACTCTCCCAGTGCCAACAAGGATGCACACATTCTGCTTTCACACTCTGATTTTCACTATATATTACAGAAATGTCATCTGCCTACATCATTGTAGCACACCTCGCAAGATCTGCAACAAGTTCGACCCTACCAGCTCACCATACTCATCATATTCAAGTATCCTTGGATATCTTTCATTTAAGTTAGTAGACTCAGGCTCACTCTCCTAATGCCGTAAAGAACCAACTTTTTGCAAAGATCCCCGTAATCAATAGAATCGAATGCCCGAGACAAATAGATAAACATAGCAGAGGTTTATTTTCCCCTGCTAATGGAGTCCAGAATGTCAGTTAAGAGCCTTGTAAATGGCATGAATTGTGCCGCTATTCCTTCGAAAACTAAATTGGTGATCTACCCAGACCAAACAAGCCTTTGATACATAATCTATTCAAAAATTTTATTAATATTTGAAAGTAAGGAGACTGGTCTATTTAAACTCACAAACTAGCAATTAAGTCTGCTGATCCCTTTTTCACAGGTATATCGTCTTCACCGACAGATCTAATTTTTTTTTATTACCTTTATTACTTCATTTCGATCTCTTAGTGTAAATCTAAAGTCCCCCTATTTAATATCTGGAAATGCATTTACGAAATAGTCATTAATTTTATTTTTCGCACTAGCTATATAATGCCTATAAGATAGATATTTAGGTTTTATTACCCTTTTTAGTATATTAGAATATGTTAAGTATAAAAAACACACACTACGCCATTCATCATGTCCTTATCAAAGACCCGCTTCGACCTGCCAAGATACATTTTTCATCTGAAAAAAATACTTATCGGATGAAAACGCTTTAAAAGCATTGATTATAGTTTAAAACTCTAACAATAGTATTCACTAAAGAGGTTTAAATTTAGACAAGGTCTAACTTGACAGTTACAGGTTTAAGATGTCATTTTTAACAACTGAACAAATAATTTTTCTAAATGTCACAATTACAAAATGACAGTGACATAAGGCAAATATAACTAAAAACTAAAGTTTAATAATATATAAATAAATAATTTCCTTTTAAACTTAACTAACTTATTGGTTTGATTTTAATAGTAAAGAAGGGAACGATTTTTTCTTTGATATTTGTAAAAATACCTATTTGTCTAATTAAGGAACAGGTAAGAATCCTTCCTTTTGTCAACGATAATGAAGCATGGCCCATTTCTTCATTTTCGTACATCAAATATTTTAACAGGTCGTCATTTTGTTTCGCCATATTGACTTCATACAAATATTTTTTTGTATCAGACGTAATTTTTGTAGAAAATTAAATAAAATTATAGTTAATCGAGTAAGTGGATGGAACAGACCGATAGTAATGGAAAAACATGAAGATCTGTAAAAACCCGGAATGATGATTTCTTCACGATAAATGATATTTCCTTATGCAGCAAGTGAAAACTCGCGCCACCACTGGCACTCGTCAACAAATGGCCACGGCTTGAACATAGCCCATCCCCACTTCTTGTTTTATCGTAACCATTGGCGATAGAATATGAAAAATAGGGGAACCATGTTGGCGCATACCCCTAACGTGATATATGAATGAATTGTGATCTCTACTTTAATTCTTACTCTAAGGTATTAACTGTATAAAGCCTACTGTTTGGCAGCCAATATCAGTGAAATGTGATTTTCTTTTTCTTCTCGCCCATGTTTTTTTTGTCAATGTTCTCAAATAAATAAAAATACCGGTAGGTAGAATTACAGAGATTAGATATTTTATTATTATTATTGTCATTTATTGTATTTCTTACATCTGTTACATTGTTTAAGTAAAAGTAAAAGTAAAGAAAAAAAAAATATTTCTCTTGTTTTTGTTTTGTGGGCTATTGTTGTTATAAAATTTATATATATATTTTCTTTAAAACTGAATTAATTAAATATTTCGGATAGTTGTTGACTTCTAGTGCATCTTTAGCTTGTTTTATAGCCTCTTGCCGATACTAAAACTCAGAAAATTGTATTGCTCTGTCAGCCAGACGCCAGACCGATAATAACAGATTTTTTTGACAAAAAGGATGATGTGATAAGTGGTTTACGTATCTGGAGTATCATGTTTTTTTTAGTAAATCATTGCGTACTCACTGTATTATTTGTTATAGAGTCATATCTAAAATGTTTATCCTATGCCCGTTGCCCTATCATTTGGTATTGCGCAGATGTAATCATCCACGTATCGAAAGAAGAAAGGCATATCAAAATTTAAGTTTTTTATTACGTTTTCTTCTAAGTCTTCTATAACAATTTGTGCTATGACACTGGAAATTGAGGCACCCATCGCGCAGCCATCAATTTGCTTGTAATATTTTTTCTCGTACAAAAAAATATGTCGAGTTGAGTGTTAGTTCAACACCTTCCACAAATTCATTTAAACGGAGGCCTGTAATTTTTTTTGTTTTATTTCACTTTTTTGTTATTATTTCTTTCGCGACGTTGATGGGAATGTTGGTATATAGAGATATTATGTCTAACGATATTAACATGTAATTGTTAGGGATAATTACATTTTTAATTTTGTTTTTGCTGGAAGTAAATTCAGCGTAAACCTTCTAAAGGTAGATAATTAAGATGATGCCCAATTTCATTTTTGAGAAAGCCTAAGTACCTAACCCCTCTTAATTAGCCTTGAAATAAAATTGGCCCAATTATTCTGTTACCAATGACACCAGCCCCCTACTCTCGTGTCATGTTGATTTTGTTGTGCCTAGTAACGAGTGTTTTGCTTGTTAAACATACCATTATTAGTAAATCTGGATTCATCAGAAAATAAGATAAAAGTTGATAGAATTTGGGTCAATACTACAATTTTAGAGCAACCAATCACAAAACAATACCCCTATATCGCCATCGTCCGGATACAAATGTTGGTGTAACTCGTACTTAAAAACTCGATATCCGTGTTTCTTTAGTATTTTTCTAGCTGATTCATGACCCAGTTCGTGATATTTTTTTCATAAAGAAACACTTTTATCAACTTCAACCATAGCAAAAACGTTAATTTCCATTTCTTCATTTATAATAAATCTGCCTTCCGCCACTTGATTTCCTTCTTGATGCCTAAAACGATTCTCGAGATATGGAAAATACTGATGGACTGGACGTTGCTGGTCGGGGTATCTCTGAGCATACAACTCTGCAGCATTCCTTGAATTTTTATGACATTCTCCAAATATTAATAAAATATCGACTTTTTCACTTTGAGTATACATTAATCTGACTTTTGAAAACAAAAATAATACTGAATATCAAGAATAATATGGAAATCTTATGTCTACTCAGAAAGAATAAGTAGATGTCACTGTCAAAACAAAAAATCCTACTTAATATCCAGCATGGCTATCCATGGCACACTTGATAAAAGTAAATAATTGATTATCGAGTATTTTTCTTAGTAATATTTAATTTTTGAGCTTACTTTTTAATCCAATCGCAAAAAAGTTATATACCGTTAGTTTCGCAAAAAAATTCTCTTTTCAAAAAGTGCTTGTCTAAAAAAAGTCGGCAATTGAAAAAAATAGTTAGACACAAAAATTTGATTTTATCAACTTCTCTTGTTCCAAGCTATCATCATTTCAGGCCCTTAAATTAACTTGCGTCCGGTCATGGCCACCAAGATGCAATTTTAAAAATGGCTATAAAAAATCAAGTAGGCGTAAACAGTTTTTAAAATGTCACATTCTGATGCAGCATTGTTTCAGGAATCCACAAATTTAAAAATATACAGAGTGTTCCATTTACGGTGAAACCGGAAGTGACCGAAAAGTGAAAAATATGCGAAAACTCTCCTCTTTATGTACCATTTACCTATACCAAATTTCGTTTTGATACATCAAATACTTTAAAAGTTATGGCCTGTCTAATAGATTCATTGACACCCGCTATATACTTTTGTTTTTTCTCTTCTAGATCTTAACCCCAAATAATGCACTACTCTAACAACAACCGGATAGTTAACGAACAGCATTTAGAAAGTTAATATCTGGGAAATATCTGCCAACCAATGGAGTAGGTAAAGACTGATATTATGGGTTTCACGCTTGATATAAAGTCTATATATATGTGTCCTGAGGATGCGACAATAAAGTTGAGGAACATCGACAATTTAAAAAAAGACTTGTCTTTGTTCACTGGATCCTAACCCCAAATAATACACCACCCTAACATAACAATAAGAGGATTGTTAACGAAAACCATTAAGAGACTTAATATCTGGGAAATATCTGCGGACCAATGGAGTAGGTAAAGACATTATATGGATTTCATGCAGGATATAGAATATATGTGTCCTTAGGATGCAACAATAAAGTTGCGAAACGTCGACTATTTAAAAAAAGACTTTTTTACTGGATCCTAACCCCAAATAATACCACTCTAACATCACAACAATCTTCAATAGAAGTATTTTATCAGTTCATTTTTAAACTGTGAAATATATTTTTAGAAATATTTATAATCAACAGCAAAAGTTATGGTACGAGCGGGGATCGAACCCGCACCACTGGATCACTAGTCCATCGCTCTAACCAATTGCGCTATCGTACCACTGATAAGCAATAAGCGTCAAATCTAACATCGCTATTAGCTACCGTCCATATTAGTAAATTTATAATTTTACGTTATGCCCGTATAAGCCAAATTTTTAATAGAAGTATTTTATCAGTTTATTTTTAAACTGTGAAATATATTTTTAGAAATATTTATAATCAACAGCAAAAGTTATGGTGCGAAGCGCAATTGGTTAGAGCGATGGACTAGTGATCCAGAGGTGCGGGTTCGATCCCCGCTCGTACCATAACTTTTGCTGTTGATTATAAATATTTCTAAAAATATATTTCACAATTTAAAAATAAACTGATAAAATACTTCTATTCAAAATTTGGCTTATACGGGCATAACGTAAAATTATAAATTTACTAATACGGACAGTACCTAATAGCGATGTCAGATTTGACGTCCAGTCAGGAATGCGCGCCATAAGATTAGAATATTTGGCAGGATCAACAATGGTTATGATACTGGTGGGTTTGAATATGTACAAGTTCTAACGAATTGCTTATCAGTGGTACGATAGCGCAATTGGTTAGAGCGATGGACTAGTGATCCAGAGGTGCGGGTTCGATCCCCGCTCGTACCATAACTTTTGCTGTTGATTATAAATATTTCTAATAACAACAATCGTTAACGAAAAACCATTTAGAAACTTAATATCTGAAAAATATCTGCCGACCAACGGAGTAGGTAAAGACTGAAAATATGGGTTTCATGCAGGATATAGGATCTATACCGGGTGACACAGAACACAAGCAATAATTTCTTTAACTTTTCAGATATCGCTTTGAAACTTAGGTACATTTAGCAACTTATTAAAATGCATATTTTGACAGATAATTGGATTATACATCATTTCCGTTTTAACCGGAAGTGACCTAAACTTCAATATATTAAGGGGAACCCTGTATATATTTTTCAGTCGTATTCTGTGCAAAAAAAAATATAACATATAAAACAAAAGACAGCGTCAAACTTCTGAGGTGACCTGATTAAAATGAAACTTTTTGGGTTAGAAAAAGCATGAAAGCATGTTATGTTTTTTTTTCAAAATATATTATATATATAATTATAAGACTTATATATATTTTCAAAAAAATATATATAAATCAAAAGATTATGTTTTTATTTCAAAATAATATTGGACCTTGTATATTTTATTTATCCGTTTAATTTCTCGTTAAATTACGTTTCCAATAATGTGCCACAAGTTATCCTTTTGTCGTTATACAATACAACAATATTTCGATTTTTCCTCCGAGCTACATAATTTTTTATCGGGGAAACTACTAAATCAAAATTTATCATTTTTATTAGTTAAACCATGTTATATTTATTTACCCATCATTTTTAGTAGACAATAACTAAGTATTCTGTTTAGTCTCAACATGTATCAGATTTGTTTATAATATTTAAACTTAAATGACCAGGCCTAGGTTGGCTATTTTATATCCATACCTGTATAAGCAGTATTAGAGATTCTAATAGTCTAACCTCAATATTCCAGTTTATAGAAATAGGTAAACTTTTCAGAAAACCGCTTTTAGTGCCGCCATTTTGGAAGAAAAATAACTTTTGATATATCATTGAAAAGGGAATTTTACCCAATATATAAGTGATGTATAATGCAATTATAAATAGTTTTTAAGTTATGCCGCAAACTGACAAACACACAGACAGACCGACAGGCGGACCGACGGAATTGATAAAACCTGTTTTTTTGAATCTAGGGACTCTAAAAAGTTATGTACAACCAGAGAGGGTGATTTTTTCACGATTACAAAGAGTTTATTTGGCCACCATTTTGTTGGGCTATCTTGAATTAGTACCACAATTTTACGAGTTGACCCTTATTCCATAATTAGCAATGGCACGCAACTTGAAATCAGTTGATAAAGTAGTCTTTCAGGCTGAATTTTTTAATATTTTATTAAGCCGCAATTCTGTTCCGCCATGTTGGATTCGTACCAAAATTTTACCAGTTGATTCTAACAATACTTTGATGTTTGTGCAAAATTTGAAATACCTTGGATAAGTAGTTTTTTAATAATAATTTTTTTAACTAGACTGCCATTTTGTTTCGCCTTTTTGGATTTTTACCAAAATGTTACCAGGTCATCCCCATATGACCCTTAATTTTTAACCAGAATTTGAAGTCGATCGGGTGAGTAGTTTTTTAGCTATCCGCGAACAGACAGACCGACGGAATTGAGAAAACATGTTTTTTGGCATCTAGGGACCCTGAAACGTGATGATCTGAAAAAATCTCGGAGGGTGATGTTTTCACGATTACAATACGTCCCTTTTACGAGGGAAAGAAAAAGCGAAGTAGTGCCCCAACATACAGCCAGAACTGCAAATTACATATGAAGCTGAAATATCCGCAAGCCACAGCATCTCGCAAGCTGATGACACCGACATGCATTCCCCTCCTCTATGCAACATGCACATTTTTAGCCAAAATTCAAATAATTGTCAAAGCAATTTAGAATACTTTATTGCGGTTTTGTAAGTATGTTTGCACAATACATGTGGTATTACTTGTATACTGGACATGGCGAAAGTTTGCTTCATCGGATAAATGGTCCAAAAATATTTTTTTTTGTATTTATGGGCGAGAAAAGGACTGGTCCCATAAGTAAATAAAATATATTTTTGATCTGTTTCCTAAAAGCTAAAGATTACAACAGAAAAAAAGTAATTAGTGTCAATGAATTTTAAATAAAAATATCGTTAATCAATGTTTACTTTTCATTGTCACGAGGTAACTGAGCTACGAGGGGGCCCAATTCCCGTATATTTGCTATAATTAGGGTTGCCAGCCCTCGATTTAGGCGGGAGTCCCCCGCCTTTTATGTATGTCTCCCGCCTCACAACGACGAACGGTTTAAAACTTTTTAGGAGAACTAAGCATGACTTATTACAATGAATAAAAAAACATTTAAAATCCAAAAAAAACCTTATTGACGGGAATATTTCCATTAATATAACTTACATTTTTCGAATAGTTTTTACCTACCGACTATCGATATCTAAAATCTATTATCGCCCATCCCTAGCCCCGATCCGCTACTAATAATGTCAACGAAAACTGGACACCCCCTAGAATGTAGTTATTATAAAACTTTGTAGCCCTGTTTACTAGGTAATATAATATACCTATTCTAATTTGTTTTGAAAATAGTTAATTTTAGATTTTGATTAAAAAATTGCATGTTCCACTTAAAGTGCCCATCAGTTTATATTCGACTAAACCGGATTTTTACAATTCAGATACATATCTAACCTATATTTAAAAACACACACTACTCGACAGCAAATGAAAATGTCTAGATTACTGATATTTTTTTATAGCGATTGTTGATTCTTAAGATCGGAAGATTTTGGAGGCCAAGTATAAGGGCCACCTTGGCTAATCCTTCGGTCTGGGAAATATTGTCTTACAGTCAAACTGTAAAGAGCAGGGGCTGTCTTAAGTTGCAAGTACATGTTCTGTCCTACATTAAGAGGGACGTCTTCTAAAAGGTTTTGCATCTGCTTTGTTGAAAGTTAAGTACTCTTGTCCCAAAAGATGACTTTCGAATATAAACGGGCCGATTAATTGACTGTTTAGCATACTATACCACACATTTATGCTGATCCGATATTAAATATTATTTTCAACCGTCACATGAGGATTTCCATAAGAGAATCCATGTTGGTTATGAAAATTGTTTACTCCATCGCTAGTGAACGTCGCTTCATCGGGGTACGATATGTGATTGCACAGACTTCGCTTTACATTACAATTTCAGAACTGATTTCTTAACTCACTATCGCCTTCCTGCAATTGTTGAACTGATTGCAAATGAAGTGATACAAAGGGTTAGTATGGAGTCTTCTAAGCAGTCGGTTAGGTAATTTGGAAAACGTCTGCCATTCGCCGCTTACTCGAGTTCTGTTCATTTTAGATAACGTCAAGGACGGCTTCTTCTTGTTCAACATTAAGTCCCGGTTTTCGTTCTATATTCTCTATACAACTCTTGCAATTGGAAACATGTCTGTTTCTCCAGCACTACACACAAAGTTAAGAAGGTAGTTAAGTCGTTAATAAGTCAACACTGTTAAAACTATAAATTTGTATCGATCTTTACGTTAATATTATGTAATGAAATTTTTATTCTGAAGAAAATAATTCTTTTTAAGCTTGGTTTTACGGTATGGGTATGGTTTAAGTTTGCAAAGAAAGATGAAACACAAGATATAAATTTTGTTTGTTAATTGTTCTCAAATAAGTGCTGAAAGTGTTGGTCTCCTGCATCCATACAATAATAGAGATTTTGTTCAAATCGGTCCCGGACATTATGAAGCATTTCTGGTGTAATGGCCTGTCATTCATCAATGATCCGCTGACGTAAATCATTTAATGACTGTGACTGAATCTTATAAGTCTTACTTTTTAAGCGACTCCATAGAAAAAAACCTAAGGGGATTAATTCAGGTGATCTTGCAGACCACTCTTTTGCTCCTGTTCATGAACAGCAAGGGTATAATGAGGAGGTGCACCATCTTGTTGAAATGTCAACTCACTGGCGTTGGCATTGTAATTCTTATTATTTTCAAGCCTTTCTGTCAATGCAGGATTATTAGCGTCTTCTAAGAATTGCAGATACGTTTCTCGATTTAGATTTTTTGGGAGAAAAAAAGGACCAATTAAACAATCGCCATAAATTCCAATCTAAACGTTTAATTTCTCAGGATGTTGGGTGTGAACTTCAAGGAATAGATGTGGATTTTCGACAGACTAATATCGACAGTTGTGACTATTAACAGTCTCATTTAGAAAAAACACTCATCGAAAAAACAAATATTGAACACTATTCGGATTATTTATTATTCACTCACTCATAATCTCGCAAAATTCTAAAAAAATTCTGCGAATACTCATACGAGATCCGGTACACACTAAAGGTAAGTTGCCTGGTGCTTAATGTAGGGTCCATATTGACGTTGCCCAAAACAACAAGTTCCATTGCTTCGTTTCCCACTATCATTCGATTTGGAACGATTGGTTTTCGGTTTGCCACTGATCCTGTCTCCCTAAACTTTGCTACCAGTTCAATTATGTATTTTCGGTTAATATGTTTATCTGGGTTCATTTGATTAAATACATGTGCTGTAATATTAGCACATCTAACATTTTCATAATAGAGTTCAATCAGCGATACTCTTTCTGCAGTAGAATAAACCATTTTAGATCAAAATAAAGTTATAAGTAGTCACTGAAAAAAACCCTACGGGATATTAAATTTATATAAATTAAATGTAAATACTCTTTAGTCTCCACTTCTAAGGAAGATAAACAATTGCAATATTTATAATTTTTTTACAAATACATAGAATTCCCCAGCAAAAAATTATTAAGATTTGACTAATTGCAAAAAGAGTAATACTTACTATTTTTTTCTTCAAACGATAAAATTGGAATTTAGATTAACTTTTTTGAGTATTTGTGGTTCAAGAGAAAAGATGAAATTAAACAAATTTATTTTATTTTTCTTAATGTCGATAGATTTTGCTCTTTTTCATTTATTAAACGTTTCAACCATTCAGGGTTGGTCTTCATCAGTTATTTTTTTTTGACAAAAATAGTAATTTTCGGTTTTTTTATATATCCTGCAAAGTTAACGAGGACACTTAGCATAGTGTCGTGTACTTTTACCGTGTTGCAAAATTTCTATTAGTTCTTGAGATACAGGGTGTGGTGTGAAAAACGCCTAAATTAATTTAGTTAAATATTTCAAAAACAATTGATTTTCGAGACACAATTTGGAAGTTTTATATTTTTTCCGCTCTATAACATTCTTGATGTTTCGTGTTTTTGCCACCCACCATTATCGACTTAATTTTTTTAAAAAGGAACTAGATTTTAAGAAGACATTTAATTTGCTGCACAACCATATATTACACGAATATAGTACCCTACGTTTCTATCCAGAAAATTCATGGAAAAGCACCAGGCAACTTACCTTTAGTGTGTGGCATATCTCGTATGAGTATTCGCAGAATTTTTTTAGAATTTTGCGAGATTATGAGTGAATGAATAATAAATAATCCGAATGTTCAATATTTGTTTTTTCGATGAGTGTTCGTTTTTTCTAAATGAGACTGTTAATAGTCACAACTGTCGATATTAGTCTGTCGAAAATCCACATCTATTCTTTGAGGTTCACACCCAACATCCTGAGAAATTAAACGTTTAGATTGGAATTTATGGCGATTGTTTAATTGGTCCTTTTTTTCTCCCAAAAAATCTAAATCGAGAAACGTATCTGCAATTCTTAGAAGACGCTAATAATCCTGCATTGATAGAAAGGCTTGAAAATAATAAGAATTACAATGCCAACGCCAATGAGTTGACATTTCAACAAGATTTGTGCACCTCCTCATTATACCCTTGCTGTTCATGAACAGGAGCAAAAGAGTGGTCTGCAAGATCACCTAACTGACTATGGAGTCACTTAAAAAGTAAGACTTATAAGACTCAGTCACAGTCATTGAATGATTTACGTCAGCGGATCATTGATGAATGACAGGCCATTACACCAGAAATGCTACATAATGTCCGGGACCGTTTTGAACAAAATCTCTATTATTGTATGGATGCAGGAGACCAACACTTTCAGCACTTATTTGAGAACAATTAACAAACAAAATTTATATCTTGTATTTCATCTTTCTTTGCAAACTTCAACCATACCCATACCGTAAAACCAAGCTCAAAAAGAATTATTTTCTTAAGAATAAAAATTTCATTACATAAAATTAACGTAAAGATCGATACAAATTTATAGTTTTAACAGAGTTGACTTATTAACTACTTAACTACCTTCTTAACTTTGTGTGTTGTGAATTTAATGACCTTTGAAATGAGGTATCACTTGACCTTTAATCCCATTGAATATTTTAAGGATTGCAGACAGATGTGACCGAGTTGAAAATAAGCGAAAGGAAGTTTTTTCTCAATACAAAAATCAACGGATCTCGACATGTTTTCACAGAGCCATGATTTTTTTCTTATCTTGCAATGGATGAATAACAGCGCCGATTTCCGAATCGAAGATCACCAAATTGAAAAGTTTTTCAGAATTTTTAGTAGTGCTGGAGAAACAGATATGTTTTCAATTGCAAGAGTTGTATAGAGAATATAGAACGAAAACCGGGACTTAATGTTGAACAAGAAGACGTTATCTAAAATGAACTGAGCTCGAGTAAACGGCGAATGGCAGACGTTTTCCAAATTACCGAACCGACTGCTTAGAAGACTCCATACTAACCCTTTGTATCACTTCATTTGCAATCAGTTCAACAATTGCAGGAAGGCGATAGTGAGTTAAGAAATCAGTTCTGAAATTGTAATCTAAAGCGAAGTCTGTATAATCACATATCGTACCCCGATGAAGCGACGTTCACTAGCGATGGAGTGAACAATTTTCATAACGAACATGGATTCTCTTATGGAAATCCTCATGTGACGGTTGAAAATAATATTTAATATCGGTTCAGCATAAATGTGTGGTATAGTATGCTAAACAGTCAATTAATCGGCCCGTTTATATTCGTTATATATGGTACGAGCGGGGATCGAACCCACACCTCTGGATCACTAGTTGATTATAAATATTTCTAAGAATATATTTCACAGTTTAAAAATAAACTGATAAAATACTTCTATTCAAAATTTGGCTTATACGGGCCTAACGTAAATTATAAATTTACTAATATGGACGGTACCTAATAGCGATGTCAGATTTGACGTCCAGTCAGGAATGCCGCGCCATAAGGTTAGAATATTTGGCACGATCAACAATGGTTATGATACTGGTGGGTTTGAATATGTACGTTCTAACGAATTGCTTATCAGTGGTCCGATAGCACAATTGGTTAAAGCGATGGACTAGTGATCCAGAGGTGCGGGTTCGATTCCCGCTCGTACCATAACTTTTGCTGTTGATTATAAATATTTCTAAAAATATATTTCACAGTTTAAAAATAAACTGATAAAATACTTATATTCAAGATTGATGTGATGTTAGAGTGGTGTTATTTGGGGTTAGGATCCAGTAAAAAAGTCTTTTTTTTAAAAAATCGACGTTTCGCAACTTTATTGGTGCACCTTAAGGACACATATATTCTATATCCTGCATGAAATCCATATTGTCTTTACCTAATCCATTGGTCCGCAGATATTTCCCAGATATTAAGTCTCTAAATGGTTTTCGATAACAATCCTCTTATTGTTATGTTAGGGTGGTGTATTATTTGGGGTTAGGATCCAGTGAACAAAGACAAGTCTTTTTTTAAATTGTCGATGTTTCTCAACTTTATTGTCGCATCCTCAGGACATATATATATAGACTTTATATCAAGTGTGAAACCCAGAATATCAGTAGAATATCAGTCTTTACCTACTCCATTGGTTGGCAGATATTAGTTTCTAAATGCTGTTCGTTAACTATCCGGTTGTTGTTAGAGTGGTGTATTATTTGGGGTTAAGATCCAGAAGAGAAAAAACAAAAATTTCGACGTTTCAGTTTACTGTAACATCTTCAGGACACACAGAATCTATGTGTGTCTTGAAGGATCCTAGCCCCAAATAATACACTACTCTAATATAACAACACAAGGATCGTTAAGAAAAACCATTTAAAAAGTTAAAGAAATTATTACTAAAAACACTAATTATTGAATTTACCTCAAATTTTGCACAAAAATCAAGTGTTATATAAGAATGGAATGCTAACATTTTGATATGAATCCAAGATAACAAAACTAATAGCGGCCTAATAAAAATCAAATTGAAAATATTATTTATTAAATTAATTTTAATTTTTGTACAAGAATTAAGTGTGATATAAAGATAAATTGGTAAAGTTGTGGTAAGCATTTAAGATGGCGAAAAAAATAGCGGCCAAATAAATTTTTTAAAAAATCAACGTAAAAATTTCAATTGACTTTTAATTTTGCAGAAAAATTAAAGGTTAAAATAGGATAAACGGGTACGAATTCAACATGACGTAACAAAATGGCGGTATGTGTCAATGTAAAAGATACTTATTGAATTTATTTTAAATTATGCCCAAAAATCAAGTGTGGCATAGGTAGAAAGAAACTGATAAAATATTGGTAGGAATCTAATATGATGGAACAAAATGTTGCCCAATGTTTGAAGAAAGGACAATATGTAACACATATGTACTGTGACTATGTACCGAACTAAATTGGGTCACACTTCACTATTCCTAACAAATGGGAAAAAATCATAACGAGGGAAGTTCCGGGTAAAGGAAATTTAACGATTTCTACGAATGTAAGTGTGTTTTTACGTTTGTCGGTATATTCGTGTTCCTGACTATTGTGCTACACTATATTTCTTTGGATATAATAACTTTTAAAAAATGGGCAGGAAGTTAAAAATATCATGTAGCAGGAAAAGCAAAAAATTGTTCGTGAAGAACCAATGGAAGTAAGTTATATATAAAGTCATTATTTTGAATATTTACGAGTATATTATATATATATATATATATATATATATATATATATATATATATATATATATATATATATATTTTAGAGCTCGGAAGAGTGCTAACAACGTTAAACCATCTGATATCTCTAATCAAATAGTTGCGGAGAGGTAAGTGTTTGGAAAAAAACATTTTCGTAATATATATTTTTCATGCAGTGATATTTGTAAGATTTTCATAGAACTTGCACACCAATTATTGAAATTGTCAGCACAAATAAAATACAATAAAAATAAAAACCTAAAGACTAAATCTAAAAAGCAACAAAAACATAGGAGGTAATGTAACGAAAATACAAAATAAAACAATATCCTATATTTATACCAAGATGTTACCAGTTCATTCCTATGTAACACTTTAGTAACACATTTTTTAATGTTTCACTAGGCCGCCATCTTGTTCGGCATATTGGATTTTTATCAAAATGTTACCATGTCATCCCCATACGAACCTTAATTTTGACTAAAATTTGAAGACAATCTCATTAGTAGTTTTTAAGCTATGCCGGAAACTGACAGACAGACAAACCGACAGTCGGACCGACGGAATTGATAAAACATATTTTTTTGCATCTAGGGACATTAAAACTTAAACCTACGTAAAACCTCTAAAGGTGATTTTTTCGCGATTAAAACATTTTATTTAGCCGTCATTTTGTTCCGCCATCTTAAATTAGTATAATAGTTTTATTAGTTCATCTCTATACCACACTATGGCACACAATTTTAAATCAGTCCGTTAAGTAGTTTAGGCAGAATTTTTTATTAAGCCACCATTTGTTCCGCCATCTTGCATAATACTTGATTTTTACGCAAAATTTTGGATGTATTGGATAAAAGGCCGCCATTTTGTTTTGGCATATTGCATTTTTTGGACGACGGAATTGATAAAACAAGTTTTTCGGCATTTAGGGATCCTGAAACGTAAATATCTGAAAAAAATCTCGGAGGGTGAGTTTTTTATGATTAGAATACTTGCCTTTTACGAGGAAAGTAAGAAAAGAAGGATATAGTGGAAGATGTTTTGCAGCCGCCCCCTCCCTAAAATCTCGTGGAAATCTACTGTGTGTCGTACACGAAAAAATCACAGATCGAAATCCTGGAAAACACCATTTCCTATTATTGTCGAGAAGGAATCGAATACGAGCAAGAATAAAGCCGGAAAAAGAAATTATTTGCCACTCAGGAGACGGACTGTGACTAGGGCATCGTTGAACCCGCACTTGAAATAAATAAAAATAAAATGGAAAGACTAAAGCAAAAATACATGGAAGATATTATAAATGTTTCAACAAATGAAATATTTAAATTGATTATAAACTAAAATTTGTTCCAGGCACCAAGAGAAAAGAAAAAGGGTATTTTTAAGTTCTGGTATTTCTCAAAATTCTGCAAAAATTAGAAAGAAAAAGGTTAAAATAGAACGGAAGCTTTTACGGCTTTGGTCAATTAAGAAATTATGGTTCTTGGGACTAGACCGCGTCAAATTGGATGAGATCCCTGAAGATGCCTTGTGCAATCGAAGGCGAAATGTCGGAAAGTAATTCCATTTTGACACGGTCTAATCCGAAGAACCATGATTTCTTAAAGAAAAAGATTGTTTATATTTCAATTTATTTATCTATGTACACATTTTCAGTCCTCTAGTAAAATGTCAAGTTTTTATTCTCTCTGTAAATGTAAATTAAGAAAATTACTTGTTTCTATATTTAAATTTTTAAAATTTATATATATATATTTCTATATTTAAAAATATTAATTAATTTTTTAAACCAAATACTATAACTATATAACCTCTAAAGTTGACAAGAAAAGAACTACTGTTTAACTTGCAAAACGTCACCAAATCTTTTTAATCCACCTCCGCCCGGAAATGTTTGAACACAAATTCTGCGTTCTCCCAAATGACGTTATTAAATTTACCGATTTCAAAAAATGACAGCACGTACCAATAGAGTGAGATGCGTTATGGGCTGTTCAGAAAATAAGATGCAATTATTTCACTTAGAGGATCCTTTTCTGGAAGAAATCCTGAGTTTATTTTTAAATCAATTAGGAAATGATTTTGGAAATTACTTAGAAAAATTATTGACCTGTTGTATATTTATAATTAAATATAAGTATTAAAAAAAGTGGATTAAAACTTCAAGTATATATATATATATATATATATATATATATATATATATATATATATATATATATATATATATATATATATATATATATATATATATATATATATATATATATATATATATATATATATATATATATATATATATATATATATATATATATATATATATATATATATATATATATATATATATATATATATATATATATATATATATATATATATATATATATATATATATATATATACAGTGTGTCCCAGATTCGCGTCTCTATACAGGGATCTCGGCTCCTATTATACCTACAGCACAGGTTAAATGGGGAAAGTTTTAGAGGAAATTTATTGCATTCGATATCTGGCTTCAGATTTACGATCGATCAATTGTTTTTAGAAATATCGGGGAAAACCGAAAATGGCGGATTTCGTTTTTGGGCAGTATATCCAGAGCGGTAAATTTGACAGCTTCCAAAATGTGACATTATTCGGACACATTTTTAAGACAAATAAGATGGCATATACAACACGTCTTCATTGTTTTTTGTTAACCCGCCACACGCCTCAACTCATTTTTCTTATGGCGGCCATAATGGATTTTTCGATTTTTGGAAAGAGCCTAAAATTTCCAGTCTGGTGATATCTCACAAGTGCATTAAAGATTTTAGTATCATCGAAATATTATATAAATTGTCAAAACCTAAGAAAATGGCCGGCATTCCGTATTCAAATGAAGAAAAGGTTGACATGTTAGCTCTGTACTTTCAAGCATACAGAAACGCCGACGTTACCTCAGCAAGGTATTTGGAGATGTACCCCGAACGACGGCAGCCTCATAAAACCCAATTCAGGAAAATCGTAGTTAATTTAATTAACCATGGGACCTTCGAACAACCTAGAAGCGGATACAATAATAACAATGAAAATCGAGACCGAAACATTTTACAAGCTATCAACGAAAACCTTAGTGTAAGAATTGTAGAACAGGAAACTAATGTGCCAAAATCAACAGTACAGAGAGTTTTAAAAAAGAATAAGTACCATCCATACAAACCCATAATAGTACAAGAACTTAAGGAAACCGATTTTCCAAGACGACAACAGTTCTGTGAGTGGTATACTAGGAGATGTAATGAAAAATCCTGATTTTGTAAATCATGTCTTGTGGTCCGATAAGAGCAGCTTCACGAATTGTGGAGTCTTTAATAGGCACAACCGTCATCATTGGGCTGTGCAAAATCCTCAGGAAGTGGCAGAGAGACTTCTACATATCAGATTTGGAAGTAACGTTTGGTGTGGGATCATTGGTAAGTTAATCTTACCAATCTTTTTTAAATAGGCACCATTTTTATTCAATCATTTTGTATTGTAGTTTCGAAGAACCTATAAAAATAGAATTGGGTTCTATAAATTTATTAACACTTTATCTAAATTTTCTGCAGATTTAGCTAATTCTCTAAAATTATTTTGATTGTCTGAATTTAATGATTTATTATTACCCGGGAAGCCTAGTTCTTGCGTTATGAAAAAAATACCTTATTAATCAAATGTCGAATTATTTTTCGATTTTCATTATGATTTATAGAAAGGCGTTTGTTCTTTTGATATTTTATGTTTTATTAAGGCAGTGTACTTCTCTAAGATTATTATATCACTGAAATAAATTGATTTAGTATTTCCGAAATTAATATGCAATACCAACAAAATAATTTATTACGGCTATTACTTCCCGCTAACCAAATATATTTTTCTTTTTCATAATAAAGCTGAATAGGTTTCAACTGTATACAAGCTCAATTTTCCCTTTATAATTTATAGTTTCTAGTACCACCCGGCCGACCCTGCCGCCCTTGACTGTTGGGCACCTATTTATAAATTATTAATCATTTCAGGAAATCGACTTATTGGACCATTTTTGTTTGACTAAAACCTAAACGGGCAGAGGTACCTAGAGATCTGCGAAACCAGGTTGTACCAGCCTTACGAGCTATTCTAACGGAAGATGAATTAAGAAGAACTTGGTTTCAACAAGACGGATGTCCGGCTCTCAATACCATTCAAGTCAAGGAACATCTTATAGAGCAGTTTGACGAAAGAATAATTTATTTAAATGGTCCAATATCTTGGCCTCCTAGATCCCCTGACCTGTCGCACTTGAATTTCTACCTCTAGGTCACACCAAGAATGAAATCTATGAATTTGATCCCCCCGTGACCATAGAAATCCTGAGACAAAGAGTTCTGGACACATTTAGAAATATTAACCGAAATACACTTACCAGGGTTGTATGAAAAACACTCACCAATTGTCAAAAATGTCTCGATGCAAATCGACGTCATTTTGCAGATTTGTAAATTAATGTTACCCACTTACAAAGTAGTTAAAGCTCATTTAGATTTTTTAAGTCGTTATTTACGTTCATGTTGTATTGAAAATTCAATGCGTTCAATACATTACTTACTTATTAATGTAATCTTGTGACAAATAAATCATGGCCTCCTTTAAAAACATTGAAACCTAACTTACGAAGTGTGATATTTTGATGACACTAAAATCTATAATGCACTTCTGTATCACTAGACTGGAAATTTTAGGCTCTTTCCAAAAATCGAAAAATCCAATATGGCGGTCATAAGAAAAATGAAAGTTGTATCGGGTTGTACGCCATCTTATTTGTCTTAAAAATGTGTCCGAATAATGTCACATTTTGACAGCTGTCAAATGTACAGTTCTGGATATAACGCCGAAAAACGAAATCCGCCATTTTCGGTTTGTCGCCGATATTTCCCAAACTTATTGATCGATCGTAAATCTGAAGCCAGATATCGAATGCAATAAGTTTCCTCTAAAACTTTCCCCATTTAACCTTTGCTGTAGGTATAATCGGAGCCGAGATTCCTATATAGAGAAGCGAATCAGAGACACACTATATATATATATATATATATATATATATATATATATATATATATATATATATATATATATATATTGGATAACTGATATTATTAAAGTTTTAAAGAACCTTAAAAATCGAGCCTTAAACCATTATCGTTGAACTAAAAACACTGGAACTATTATAAACAGCTCAGAAACTATACTAACACAGCTATCAGAAATGAAAAAAGAGTTTATCTAAATAATAAATTTCAACATTGTAAATCTAAAGAAAAGTTGAACGAATTAAAAAAAATTAATATCATAAATAAAAAAGTAATCTAATTCTCAATAATCTAAAAAAACTAAATGATCTTAATAATTTATTTACTCAAATTCCTGGTAATAGAATTGTAAACCAAAACTTACTTGATTTCTATACAAATAATAATGTTCGTTTGGCTGAACGTTGTTCACAGGAAAATTTTTACTCCGAAATTATTCTGAAATTAAAATCTAAAGCTTGTGGTTCTGACAATTTAAATGTAACGCTAATAATTTTATGTTGTCCATTTATTATTTCATATATTACTCATATTCTAAATTGTTGTTTATCCCAGTCATTTTCCAAAATCGTGAAAGTCAGCATTCGTACTTCCCTTACCAAAAATTAGCAACCCTACAGAACTTTCACACTTAAGGTCTATATCGATACTCCCTACACTTTCAAAAATCCTTAAAAAAGTAATGCAGGTTCAAATTAATGAATATATTTTACAGCATGAGCTTATTCCCGCTAAACAATCTGGTTTTAGACAAGGCTTCAGTTGCTCAACTGCGCTGTCCGATGTAACAGATGATGTAGTGACAGTGTTAGACAAAAGTCAGGTCACACTGCAGCCGAGTCCGAAACGTGGGATTGAAAAACTAACCTCACCAATTTGTAGAGGAGAGAAAGTGACAATGATGAAGTGAAAATTATTTATTTTCATCTGTCATTTCAACTAAGCCTACAGTTATCGAAAAACCATAAGTTATTTTTTGTTTAGTTTTTCTATTATATATATGACAATTGTCACTGAAAGACAAATCTTCGCGGAAAGTGAAAAGTATGCATCGACTTCCCGAATGCTAGCTGAAATTTTTGCCGACGGAAAAACCCAAATAACGGTATTATGAAAAACAATAAGTGATCTAAAGAAAATGTTTCAAGAAGGTGCTAATTTGGAGCAGAAACAAAAATTTCCCCATTCAGGTGGTTTGGCAGTAGGTCGAATTGTCTACAGTTGGTTTTGCATGGCTAGAAATAAAAATATTCCAATATCTGGGCCACTAATTTAAAAGTGGAACATTTCGTTATCCGGTCAAACCGGTTAGCCGAACACCTATTATTTAAAATGCTCTTTTCTTGGTTAACCATGACAAATCTTAACCGTAACCTTTAACAGCTCTAGTTCTTAGGCAAACTTTGACCATTTTGCAAGGTTCTCTGAAACAACATGTATAATTGATATAGTTAATAAAAATCCGATTACTGTAAAACTCCATATTGGACGTGAAGAATAACTGTACTGAACTAGAGTAGTGGGATCTCGATAAGTTTTCTATTGACCGAGAAATGTTGTTTCAAACTAAATCAATTATTTTACCTGGGCGGATCCCTTTATTTTTATTTTCTTATCGACATTCTCACTACAGCATTATGATAATGATGTAATTGTAATTTTTGGATAGCATACATTTTTTGTTTTTTTTTGAAAATTAAAAAAAAACCACTTTAAAAACAGGTATGTAATTTATAATTTTTCTAATACAAAAATAATAATTAAAACTTTAATAAATGAACCTAGAAACATTCAAACTTTTTCGAATGTTTTCGCCACCTCAAACTTCTGAAACTTTTCGGGCATGTCTCTGTGATTGGAATGGCATAAATGGTTTCTCTAATTAAATCTGCCAAACATAAAAATGTAAGTTTTTCACAGTCTTGAAAGCTTAGTGTCTTCTCAATTAAAATATAGTCCAATATTTCATAAAAAAGGGTTCTATATTTAGCCCTAATTTCTTCAGGTGAAAGCTTAGCAAGCTCGCGTTTGTAATGATTTATTTCTGTAACAGAATTTGCTTTATCAAACATGGTATTAAAAAAATGTTCATTTCTTTTTTTTTCAGTGCGCCTCACGACAGCGTTTTATAACGGATGTGCAAAACTGAATGTTAAGCGATTTTTTTTGAAGAACGCAAATAGTATGACCGTGATTGAAAAAATGTCATTAAACACTAATGCCAGACACGTGAATTCAAAATCGTTCATCTCACCTAAAAATCCTCTCGCAAGCCGGATTGATTTTTCATCAGATTTGTCACAGTTTGTAATAAATTCAAAGACGTCTTTTAATTTATTCCAGTCTTGGAACAATCACATTTACTAACTTCGAATTTGAAGACCAACGAGTTTCTGTAATTGTTGGTATACGCCTCGTAGATGCAGATGTAAGAGCATACGTTCGTTGGGCTGAGTGATGAAAAACTGAGGGAATACCACTAAGACGCAAAAAAAAATCGACATTTAGAAATATTTTTAAACTTTGTTGTATCATAAGGTTAACACGATGCGCAAGACAATGGACAAATACAGCCTGCGACGCTTTTTCTTTTTTTTGAAGGTCTTTTAGATCGCCAGACATCACACTTGCGCCATCGTAACATTGCCCTATTAATTTATGTTTATAGTCAAATTGGTCCAAAATTTGATCCAATAGAAAATATAAATTCTCCGACGTTCTATCGGAGCTGACATAAAATCCTAAGAATCTCTGAATTAACGTTATCTTAAAATTATGGAGCACTGGGAGGTTTGCATAATATCAGTGGTGTCATCCACTTGCACAAAAAAAAACTGTGTGTTCATTATTTCATTTTTTCAATGATCATTTAAATAATCAGAAATGCATTCAATTATTTCGTTTTGAATAGTTCTCGAGTTACCAGTAAAAACATTTTTAATTTTTTTGTGATAATCTTTCAGTTCTTGGGAACTTCTCGATATTAATAAACCTAAAAGCTTTTTAAAATTCCCCCTATTTATTGACTCGCTGCTCTCATCATGGCCGCGAAAGACTAACTCTTGTTTTGCAAGGTATACAACTGCGTCAATTACCAAGCACATAAATAGTCTATTTAATCGGACGTTTTCGTTAAAATGTATTTTAGTTAGTTTAGCATTTTCGTTTAAAGTGCCAGCTATAGTGCTTTGATTTTTTAAAAATGTTTTTAGCATTAACTCGCATTTTTAATGCTCCGCCTAGTCTTCATGTTTATGTAAAGACCTTCATATATTTAACATACCTGGAAATCCTTCCTTATTCCACACTGAATATTTATTGGCAACTAATAAACAAGGCCAGCAAAACAATTTTTGTAATATTTGACTACTACATAACCATTTGTACGCCGAAAACCAGGATGACGATTAAAACTCTGATCTTGTTCCTTCCATCGATTAAATGGAGTTTCCAACAAAATGCAAACCACATCCGGGATCGGATTTATCAATAATGTAAATTAATAAACCCGACACCAAATAAAGTTGTAACAACACCATAAATAAATATAACCCAAAACAATCAAGTAAAAGGCAAAGAAACTAACCGGTTTCAGCGAAATTCGCGAAAATAAAAGTAAACAACCACCCCAAACTGAACGACACGTGGGTGTAGTATACTGCGTTAGCAATTCTCCGAGAGCGTTGTATGGCGCTGGTTAACATTATTCTTCCATGTCCTCGACGTCATCGCGAACGCGTTGTCATGGCAAGGTAGTAGGAAAATCGTAAACTAAACATAGCACCTCCAGCAAAGTCGAAGCGGTTTGCGCCACTGTTATAGTTGTTATAATAAAGTTCGACTGGAAGTTTTAAAAAGACATGTCGCCAACGGTCAAGTAAAATATTTATTCGAGATGTACAGTTTATTTTTTGCCAATTAGGTGAATAAATGAATGTAAAAACTTAAATTCTAAGAGATATATAATAAATATAGTTAGATGTTTGCTTGTTTATTTTTCCTGATGAAGTAGCACTTTACCTACTTCACCTGAATAGCCGCCACTGTCTGAAAGTATGCTTTTGTCTCATATTAAGACGTATATCACCTAATGATTCGAACAACGTTTAACATCTCAAGATAACTTAAGTGATTCATATTTTTCTCGAACAAGAAAGGTCATATGATTTCATCGTTTAGAATCTGCCGCCTGGTGTGAATTCTAAAATTCGGGTTTTCAGCCCAGTAGCGAATATGCTGTATATGAATTGCTTACAACTTCATTATACCTTATATGGGCGAATTTTATTGAATTTATACGCCGACATGAAGAACTTCAGCAACTATTTTAAGTTCATGAGCAAAACCACTACATACGGAACGAGCCTAGAGATATTTGCTCTTTCGGAAACCAAGAAGCTCATCTTCCATATTTTCTCAAAACCAAGAACAACAAGAACAAAGCAGATGTGTTAAAGAGAGACTAACAATAATAGACAAACAAACACACAATAAAATGGTCTACCTTCTACTAACAGGCGACCCAATGTCGAGACACTTTGAGCTTCTAACACCACAAAACAACCCAAACAACAGAACATAATTAAAAAAAGCATCGTGCGAGCGGCGTAACGGTCGAGGACGTCGCGGAAAAGGACAGCTCGAACGAAACGATCATGACCGAACAAAGGAAAATAGCCCCACCAAAAGTGTTTTGCCATCTAAGCTGGCACCCACCAAGGCGGGAAAGGTAGAGCAACGCATGAGCCGCATTACAGAATCCAGTGAACCGATCATGCGCTGCCAAAATGGATACACAAATACATCTGACACAGATGCGCCAAACACAACAACTTGAGCCCATTCCAACAGCGGATATATCGCAACGACTACCTGCAAATACGAAGGCAGGTAAACCAAGGAAAAGGTTAAAATAGACAGACGAAATAAATCGAACGGTGATGCATTCCTACTACACTCCTACCAAACTTCAGACAATTTCATTAGGATACGGACATAAACTTCATACCTTCTTCACAGCACAATATCCAGAATACAAATCACTTGTCACAGAACAGAGAGCAATAGATCAAAAAGGAGTCATCACTAAAACCAGTAAGCTTACACCACTCGCAATGCAAAACATCAAAACTATGGTAGCTGCTGAACTAAACATTCATCAACCAAACATTGAGGACAGTGGGACAGATACCGTACCGATCCCACATACAAACCAGCCCAACTTTGCGCAAGAGAATCTGCAACCTCACTCAATGCTTAGTATGGGAAAAGCTCCCAGCAACAACCCACAACAGATGACAAGCACCACACAGCACACAGGACAAACACCATACACACAGCTACAGCTCGGACCGTCTCTCCACAAGCAATCAAAGTAGAAATGGAATCACACCTAAACAAATGGTCAGACAACGATCCTACAATGAGAGATCCTAAATCAAAAAATCCTAAAGACTATCAACGAACACATAACTAATGCGAGCACAATTAAGGACATTCATACAGTGATATACGCAGCAGCTATAACCACGATAACACACAGAACAATCAGAAACTCCTGCGACGACACAGAAACACCAACAGCATAAAACCAAAATTCAAATGGCAGATAAGGATCGAATAGAAAATTAACAAAATTAGAAAAGAACTGGGACCCACCCAATTCATGAACGGCAACAAGTCAAAACGTATCATACAAAGTATAGAGTAAATCAAATCTACATCTCCTGATCACACGCTTACAGAAATCCTTGACACTCTGAAGCAAAAATTATCCGTGTATGCCGCAAGACTCCGAAGATACAAAGAGTCAAATGAAAGAAAGGAAAGGAAATGAGGAGGCACGAGTAATAAAACCACAGACCAAACAAGAAATCATAGAATACTGGAAAAGCATTTGGTCAGAACCGAACCTACACAATAATAACGCTTCATGGATTAAAGCGGAAGAAGACAGACACAAGCGTTTTGGAGGAACAAGAGAACTTTGCAATGACAACACAAGAAGTTCCAGAAACAATCAATTACACGCATAACTGGAGATGTCCTGGAATAGATAGCATTCATAACTTCTGGTACAAACAGTTTACCTCCACACATGAAGCTCTCACTCGACAAATTAATGAAATTATTTTAAAACCTAGCACACTCCCCAGTTTTATCACCAAGGAATAACATACCTTAAACCAAAAAACTCGGAACCCGTCAAATTACAGACCTATTACGTGCCTTCCAACCCTATATAAGATCATCACAGCCACAATTAATAGGAGAATAGAACAACATCTAGCACACAAAAACGTTCTAACGGAAGAGTAAAAAGGGTGCAGGAAAAACAGCCGAGGATGCAAGGAGCAGCTAATTATAGATAGCGTCATCATGAAACAAACCTGAAAAATTATAGAAACCTTCATACTGGTTACATTGATTATAAAAAGGCCTTTGATTAGATACCCCATAGTTGGCTAACCGAAGTGCTAGAATTATACAATGTCAATAAAAACATCAGGCAATTTCTTACGCAAATCATGAGTACGTGGAAAACTAGTCAACCTGAGAACACAAAAAGAACACATCGAAACAGAAGAGATCTACATCAGACGAGGTATATTCCAGGGAGATTCACTCAGCGCTTTGTGGTTCAACACAAACTTCGGATTCCAAATTAAACACCAAAAAAAAATAACTTAAACAAAATAAACCATCTCTTGTGCATGGATGACGTAAATTATATGCAAGCACAAAGGCAGAGCTAA
>JAUTXW010002665.1:0-47259 GCA_030620095.1 Kuschelorhynchus macadamiae | reverse complement strand
GTAAAAAACGAATATGTTGGTTTGTCTTTGTTGACAAGTAACTGCAAGTAAGTAAATTCTTACTAGATTGAAAGTGATCAAGAAAATGAATTTCTCCCGGCCGGAATCGGTAAAGCTGTCAATAAAGCTACTTCGAAATATTGCCTAGTAGAGTCAAAGCAACAGCAGGAGTTTTCATGAGATCGTTTCTTGAAATGGTGTGATCACAAAAATATTACTGGCGAGCAGACCAGTGAAAAAGTTGCGATTTTGGAGCACGTTGTCGAGAAAAGCTATGTAATTTGACATTAAATATTATCAAGATTTGGGAACTTAGCTAGTTGTGCATATACCAGACAAAAAACCAATATGTAATTAACGTTTGTTATTCAGTGGTACCTTGTATATGAACTATTATAAAAAGTACATAGCTTTGTCCTTATAAGGTCCCTTCAGAATAAATGTGCCAGGACCCCAGTTGGAATCAACACATTTTGTAAGATGCCTGCCAAAATCCCTAAATTTCCAACATTGCTGAGCTAGTTTGTTGGCAGATTCTGGTGCTAATTCGTTGCTCAATTGAGAGACACTGGATCAAAGTCCAGTACATTAGCGCAGGGTTATAAAGAAGACTCCACTACAAAAGAAAAATAATTGCATATCAAATTTTTGTCCAAAACTAGGCAGATTCCTTTGCTCACTGCCTTAGCACTAATTTTACCAAAATTAATTATGTTACAGCTACGAATAAAATTGGCCATGGAGTTTCATATTCTAATTGTAAGTTCACTAACTTTGCGTTTAATTGAATATACATATATTCCCTTGATTTAAGAGCTTACGCTTTCATTTTTCTACCAGTGTTAAAAGTAAATCACTTTTAACAGAAATGCTAAAAGCACATTATTTTTCAAATGACTTTTTATACATTAACAGCATGCAATTAAAATTATACTTTAATTGACATTTGTAGAAAAAGATTATTTATAAAACTCAAAAGCAATTCAGTTTTTCTTTTTATGTCCTTCTCTTACATTGTACCCTGCCAGGGTAAGGAAATTAGATCTAGACAAAAGGAAGAGAACAAAAGTTCATATATGTTCCGATCAGAAGTTCTTAAAGTTTATATATGTTCCGAATTTAAGTTTAAACTCATCTATCTCTACATTCAACTCACAAACAGTAGTAAGCCTTTGATCTAAGCTGACAGGAGTCCGAAGGAAAATACTATATCACAGGGTAGCTGCTGGTTATTGACCTATACAAAATCGTAGACATCGAAGCATTTTGAGACACGGTTATCTCTATTTAAAAAAACTACACTAATATCACCAATACAAACAACGTGGTCGATAGAAGGAAGCACAAGGGACAAACGTTATTCAGAGAGAGTCGCGAATATTCGTGGCAGGTGGTCTATAGAAAACCGCAAACCCCCATTGTTAAACGATCGATCCTAACTTTTATCCAAAATTGCTCAATAGAAATGGGATCACTATTCATTTGCACCTGCTGAACCTTTAATTGCTAAACGTATTTCGTTTCAAAACAAATACAACGGTATTACAATATATCATTCTTAACATTGTATGTGTACTTTTGAGCTGATTTATTGCTTACCTATATTATTTCCTTAACATTAAATAATTAATCTTTCAATGTCGTATGTAACGTAACTACTTGTAATGGATTGGAACGGAACATTTTATTAAAAGTTAAATGTACGGGTTGGTTTCATCTCTCGTTGCGTATATATAGAAGGGAAAATGTCTTGAATTTTGGAGTAAAATCTGCAATCCGACCCGCAGTTTTGCTTAGATGGAATTACAAACAGCTTTATTCGTAATATTTGTTAAATTGAAAGCTTAGAGGGCTGCGGTACACGTGCAGGTGTAATTATATTATAGGAGTTTAATATTTTATACATTCTCCTTTGATTTCATTATATTGGTTAATGTTTGACTTCGCTGAATACAACAATACAAAATATATTAATCCTCTCTATCAGAAGTATTCTATTTTAAAAAGTTATTAGTAAATTTATAAAATATATAAAAGTTAACTTGAAAAATATGAATATAAATATTAGTTTAGTTAAACGAGTTTATATTGCAATGCTTGTGTGTAACATTCGTGGTATAAACAAATCTCTTTCTCAAAATTTGATTGCCTACATCAATACGGAATATTAAGGTATAGACTACGAAATAATACAGACAATTATGTTCCCAAATCTTTCACCTGATATAACACTATGTCATTTTCAAAGGCTATTTAGACACACACACGAGACCCACAGGCAACAAATAATTTCTCTAATATTAAAGTTATACATCTGAACATCAAAACTATAGCTAATAAACTACTTGAGCTAGAAGTACTGGTTCTTGAAAAGAAACCTGAAATCCTTATTTTATCCGAACAATTAGTAAGAGATTACCTTTATCTGGTTAGAAATTATTAACATCTTTCTAAACCAGGCTTTCAATTTTAATGTGGACCCTACGTTAAACATTCAAAATGTATCGATGGACAGCTCAGCTGAATTTGCTTATTGTACAATAAAATATAGACAAACAGCTTTAGAATCAGCCTAGTATCAGTATTAGTGAAAATACAATTTTGGTAGGTGGCTGTAATATGGACCTTTTGAAAAATAATATTACAAGACAAAATCAACGATAATTACTATCGTCGATGAAATGTCCTTAGCCTGCTATCAGCTTTTAATTTATCCTCTATTGTAAAGAGTCCAACAAGGGTAACTTATTACTTCTTCACATCACTAGACAATATAGTAACAAACAGGTTTAAGTGAGGTTTCGGTTTTTGACACCACCATCAGACCCGACATACCAAAGCGCAAAGTTGAAACTAGATTCTAACGACCCACCGGAGAAATCCGGACATTCTAAAAACTTTTTCCGAGTAAAATTTGATATCTAAGGTGCGGAAGGTGGTCTGACGTGTGAAATAAATCGAGGCTTCGATTTTTATGAGATTTTCACCCATATATTTAAAGTATGTTTTAATTACAAAAATGTTAAAGTTTCAAAAAATTAAGAAAATAATAAAGCTTGCGTAACATGAAAAGTTTATACCTTATAGATAAATATTAATACTGTCCAGTGTTCCATCAGTATTATTTATCTTACATGAAATTATATAATCAATACAAAAATAAACCAAAAATAATTATTATGATAACTATGTAAGTAATTTTAGTAAAATTCGAGCAGCATGGTAACTTGTAAACATCCATTTAAAAATTACTTCTTTACAATAAAATTCATATAAACAATGGAAAAAGGAATCTTGTTACATTTAACCCCGTGCAAGTTGCAAACTCGTATAATAATTTTTTGTAAACTCATTTTTTAGAAACATTAAACCGAAATAATTATAATTAATAAGATTTGATGGGAAAATGTGCAAAAGAAACCCTTTTTCTAAAGTCTGTTTCTCTGAATGAACTGCACGAAGCTGTACTGTCTTGAAACACAGACGGTTACGAGGCGTAGACGAAATTCCAAATGCCTAAAATTTATTGTAGCTCTTTATTACACCTCCTTAATACGCCCTTAATATGCGGTAAATTTTTAGAAGCTCTAAAATTCTCTAAAGTCATATCTATTTTTAAAAAAGGGAATACAATTAACATGACTAATTGCAGGACCGTAGCGGCCGGGGGGAGAGGGGAGCCTCCACTTCAGGGTGTGACTTTATAGGGGGCGCCAAAACATTCACAGGCAAAAAACACAAGGTGCTAAAACAGGCAAAGGTAAAAAAATATTTTGGCCATTTACCAGAAGAAAACCCTCAATCGGGATTTTTTTTTCTTTAGGTAATAACATAACAGGTAGATATATAATTATTATCACATAACCATGTTTAAATTTTATTATAATTCAGAATGGATAATATTATTCTAATATTATTGATGCAGCAATTGACCGCTGATCGGTCGCGAATATATTATGCGCCCTAAAAAAGTTATAATATATTTTGCGTGTAAGGTGCGGCGTATTTTGCCTATGCAGTGCAAGTGCTTGTGCTGGTCGACGAATCGACGCTTAGGCTTTAATTTGTAAATAGCAATAGCGATTAGTAATTTTAGTTAGTTTGATGAATTGATAATAGAGCAATGAAGCGAATTATTAAAAAGGGCGGCATATCGTCGGGAAAAACAAAAAAGAATTATTTTAACCGCTGAGCTGAAAGGCTCTATGTAGTAGTTTTTAAGAAAAAAGCCCCAGAATACCAATAAATAAGTAATAAAGTTATTTGTTTTTAGTCACTAATTTGTTTTACGTAAGTAGTATTATATAATTCCCGAGAATATATAAAAATGAAATATTCTCTTTCATCTCGTTAAAGATGTTAAAGCTAGGACAATTTGTGATACGTTTTATTGTATCTGCCGCCTACATAAGCACCACTAATGAAAGGTCATTTGGGACCAGTTTATCAGACTCTAATTAACCACTTAACGAAACCAAGAATTAATTTAACTTAGCCGAGCACTGATTCACAGACCTTTAGTCAATTAAAAATTGTTAAAAATTTATTAAGAACCACAATTAAAGACTAAATGACATTTTATTACTAAAATGTGAAAAACGGTTACTCATAAAAATAAATCTCGAAAACCTATTGTTTTTTTGGGCAAGACTTAAAGAAAGAATCGAATTAAAGTAAATATATGTTTAAAAATTAAGTGTTTCTATTTGACAAGAGTATATTTTATTATTTTAACCCCAAAAAAACTAAAAGTATATTTGGTATTATGGTAATGGAAAAATTATAATAAGCATATTCACATTTGCATAAAATTAGTCAAATTTAAGCTTGGCCACAAACTAATTTTTGCCGTATTACCTGTGAGGGGTGGGGAGCGTAAAAGGCGCCAGCATTTAGGAGGCGCCGAGTCTCACTCCTCCCCTCTACTGAAAGCAACGTCGCTACGGCCTATTGTAAGCTTACAACAGTGAATCAACTCGAAAAATTATTTGAGAAAATCTTTCTTGAACGACTAAATAATTTTTTAGAATCAAATAAAATCCTATCCCCTTGCCAACACGGTTCTGTAAAATCCAACAATATAAAAACAGCACTGCATCAAACTACAAATAATGTACTTAACTTTATAGATAGCAACCAGCACACCAACGGTCTATTTTTTGTTATAGTCGTGCGCTTGGTATAGTAAACTTTGAAGTTTTTTTTTGTAAGTTAGGACAGATAAGTTGTTAGGTCCCTTTTATTGCAGAGAATAAAGACAAATAGTTCGATTAAAAAAAAATGTATAAAATGAGAAACGCAAGAGAATATAATGGGATTTTCGCAAGAAAGTCTTCTTTCCCCTACAGTATTTTTAATGTATAATAACATTTTCTCGTTACCTAGTCCCCGGTTTACACTCTTTCTCTGCGCACGTGACTCTAATTTTTATATAAGTGCGGAAAATGAAGGCACCGCGGGTATATCTAACGAGACTGTGGACAGAATCCTACCATGGTCAAATAATAACGGTCCTACACTCAACTTCCATAAGTCACACTCAATGAGACTATTTGTTCCAAAAAAAAAACCGTAAAAAAATCTCATAACAACTCCAGATGGGAAGAGCATATAACAAATCAACGATATAAAATTCTTAGGAATAAACAAACCTTGCCATTAAACTATCTTGGAACATGAAAGAAATTTTCTGTAACAAATTACTGAGTCAGTCAAAGTACACTACTGACACTATATTATGGCCAAGCATATACCGATGTGTTATAATATGCTGGGGCAATGCTTCATTTATAGAGTCTGCTCAAATGTCTAAAAAATAATTATTCACCAAAAAATAAATCATCAATAAAGCATCTCACGTCGTAAATGATGTAAGCCTTATTTTACAAACTTGAAAATGTTAATAGTTATATCTATATACATTTTGCAATTCTCATCATACTTAAAAAAGAGATCAAAGATTTTGGTCTTAGAGGGCAAATACATACATACAACACACAATAAAAAAATTATACCCCTCAGTGTCACCTAAGTTACACATTAAACCGCCCCGATTCATGTTGATCAAAATATATAACGGCTTTCCAACCAACTTAAAAACATAACAAAAATACACTGTTTTAAAAGAAAACTGAAAGACTTTCTGATGATAAGCCGTATTACAGCCAAAGTAATATTTTTGCTGAAAGAATATTTTAGACCTTAGTTAAGATATTTGGTATTCTCTAAGCTGTACTTTTATTTTTGAAAATGTTATGTTAGATTTTAATTCTTACGATTCATTTCTTCATTTTATAGACTCGTGTGTATACACATGTACAATTCAATGATCTTTTTGAGGAAATAAAAATACTATTTTATTCTTTCTTTTTTCAATACATTTGCCGTATAATCAAGTTCTTCTCTATTGTCTTGATTATGATAAAGTTATTAGGTCCAGTATATCCAAAATTAGAAAAAACAAGTCTATCCATTAAAAATAAAATGTGCAGGGTACCTAATCTTAATAATGCAAGTTATATTTTTTCTAATTTTGCAAAAAAATTGAAAACTAGCCATAAGATGTGTTTTCTTTTAATTATTATTAAATTATACCTTAGATGCTAGTTTCTACTAGACATAAAATATATTTTGCAAATTTACAAATGTTATTAGCAACCTGTCAGCAATAGAGACTTTGATATAAAACATTCCAAATTTCTTTTAAATAATCCATTTCCAAATCTTCCTTCAGACCTCTTTGATATTTAGTTCAGCTGTCATTTAGATATTTGGAAAAATAGAAAGTCTTCCCCTTATGCATCTGTCTGTGTTTTAAGGGTGCAACCAGGACAAAATGTTTTCATTCATATCTACCAGAGGTTTGTACCATAGAAAGTTATTAAAATGATCGAAGACATTTAGTTACACACACATAGTTAGTCACAAAATAACCAAAATTATTAATTTTTGTATAAACATTTGCACCGTATATGCGATACATATTTCTTTATCCTTAATATTGTATTCTGTAAATATAGCCAAATGCCAAATTTAATTTAATTATAGTATAAACCAACTGAAGTTTTAATTATACATTACGAAACTAAAAACAGTTAAAAAATAAGTTGTTTATAATTTTATTATATTCTTCGCATAGGAAATAATAGGTCTCGCATCGAGCAGAGATTGAAATTTCCCTTACCAAACTATCCTAATCAACTTTCCTTGATAGTACAGGATTGGACTAAGCCGTAGAACATGGTCAGCACTAGATATATTGAAAAAAAATGTAAATATTTCGATGCAAAGGCAAAGCATGTCTTCTTCCATTGGGTTTAATATGACCTTAAGGCTATAGCTACATTCTTCTTTCAAGCATTGGGACAATGCTTTTGTGGAAGGTGGAGAAGTGTGAGTATCCTTCAGAATAAAGCAATTATCAACTATATTTTATCCAAACTATAAAATTAATTAATTGTTTACTTAATATAAATTAATTGCTAATGACATTGGGAAGCAAACTAAAATCGGTATGCATTTAATTATAAAGAGCTAATTAGCAATTTACATTATCTTCAGAGTTGACTGTGTCTCAATGAACCTCTTCTGAACATTGACGGCATAAGCTTCTGGTGCGCTAGCCAACTCCAATGTTCAGTACCTAATGCCCAAGTCATTATGATTCTGAGATCCCTAAAAGTATTTAATATTTGTAAAGCTCTAATATTAAAGTTACCTAAGTGTTAGTTATTCTGAAAGTTAAATAAGTAATAGTTATTCTCAAAAGCCCCGTTAAGTTAATTATGTATCTAAAAAACCCAATGAAGATGATGCAAGGTCTGAATCTCGACAGCCGAGTTTAATAATCAAGGCGAAGGAATATACAGCTCTACCATTATTTTATTAACTGCGAATTTTATTCCACAAAACCATCTCAGCCACGCAACCAAGAGAGCGCAGACCAAAAAAGTTCACTACAATATTAACATCAACCTAACTTACTTAGAAAAATAAATATTCAGTAAAACTAGTGTTAAGGTATTAGTTGGGATTTTGACCATATTTTCCTGTAGCTAATTAACTAATGCTTTGGCATTATGATTCCTTAGATACTAGTTTTTAAGTATCCAGATATTAAGTATAATTAAACATAAAATATATTTTGCAAATTTGCCAATATTATTAGAAACCTGGCAATAGAGACTTCGATACAAAAAATTCCAAAATTTCTTTTAAATATTCTATTTCCAAATCTTCCTCCAGACCCTTTTGAGTGTAGCTTATTCCTGTCTGAAGAAAACCTACATATTCAAACTACTAAATATTGGCTTTAAAAATAATTAAATTAGACACAGTATATAAAAAACGCCTATAAAAATGTTACGGTGAAGTAAAATTTTAAAACGTGTTTCGTAAACAGATGACTATTATCATTTTTTTTACTTCCCTCGTAAAAGGGAAGTATTGTAATCGTAAAATCATCCTACTTGTCCGATTGACTTCAAATTTTTATCAAAAATTAAGGATCATATGGGGATGGTCTGATAATATTTTGAGAAACATCCAATGTGGCGAAACAGGATGGCGACGTAGTGAAATGTTAAAAAAATTGTTACCTAAAAACTACTTATCCAATTTATCTTAAATCTAGCACAAAAATCAAGTGGTATGTTAAGAAACAACTGGTGAAGCGTTCGTATGAACAAATGACGGCTTAATAAAATTATTGAAAATTCAGCCTGAAAAACTACTTAGCGCATTGATCTCAAATTGTATATTGTGGTATAGAGATGAACAAGTAAAATTGTTCTTTTTATTCAAGATGGCAAAAGAAAATGGCGGCCAAATTAAATGTTTTTATCCATAAAAATTCACCGTCTCAAGTTTTACATATCTTCATGTTCTAGAGTCCTTAGACGCCAAAAAAATATATTTTATCAATTTTGTCGGCCCATCTATCGGTCTGTCTATCAGTTCGCGGCATAGCTTAAAAACTACTTACCAGTTTGTCTTCAAATTTTAGTGAAAAATTAAGAGTTATACGTGGATGAGCTGGTAATAATTTAGTAAAAATCCAATTTACCGGAACAAGATGGCAATCTAGTGAATCGTTAAAAAAACTAATTATCCAATCTGCGTCAAATTTTGTAAAAAAAAATCGAGTATTACATAGAGATAAACTGGTAACAATTTAGGTGGCCATAATTCGATATTTAAAGTTAAAATTTTTTTTCACACAATTTTGTTAAAATCGCCTAAATAAAATTTAGAAATTAAATGTAGTTTTTGCCATTGACTTCTCATGTTTGTGAGAATTAAAAAAAACAATCCAATAATAGGTATATGTATTAGGTAAACAAATTTTATTTTTAACAATATATAAATTAATCGTGTTTATGAATACATAAGTGTAGCAGTTAAAAAGGCATTTTAATTACTGTTCGATTGTTCATCATCACTATCATTATCGATATTATCAACATCATCGACCTCATCTTCATCATCATACAGATCGGTTCCATAATTACGTTAAAGTCAGGCGTTTTTAACATGCTTAATACTGCTTAATTAAAAGTCATTATGGTTTTCTTTCTAGATGATGGTATCACGGGATCAGAGGCTATTAACATCCAATTAACTATATCCGAATTAGTTTCAAGCCTTGAGATTTTCCTTGAGTGAAACTGTCGGAGAATTTTGTAACTTTTATATCCAGCTTCAATAGCATCTTCTGAAAGTTGACCAGGAGGTACAGATAGTGATTGAGTGATGTCAGAGGCATGTATCAACAACTTGTGCACGCTGGCGCTCATTCTGTAATAGCTGTAAAGAAAGATAGCTCTCTTAGCAGTTTCTATGCAGTACTTTTTGAAAGTTTGTTCATTACATAGTGACCACATGAAATTACACTACGTATGTTCCCAACGCGTTCTATTAGTTCTTTGTCAATTCCAGTTATCTGGGCGACTAAAACCGGATTTTTCAAAAAATTTTTGGCGCTATTCCCGTCATTGCTATTGCCTCCGTCTTGCTTTGGTTGCTCGACGACAAGACCCATTTTTGAGTAAAAATCATAAACTATTTTCTTCTTTCTTTCGTTCACCTTCGCTTTGGCCCCTATTCCTCTAGCCTGCCAGCTTTGAATCTCTAGTTTATATGCAATATGTAATAAATATTCGTAACATTTGAGATAGGCATGTAATACGGAAATACCATATTTATATGTACTTGTATCACAAATTCTTTATTGCACTTTTTCTAAGTCGTTCATACCTTTAGAACTAGCTTTGCAAACATTACATGACTAAGTACTTAAGGTATCTGTTAAAAGATTAATTGTTTTACCTTCTAATATTGTGCATACAGGAGTGTGCACGAATGTTATCTCCTTAATGCCTATAGAAACAAATGAGGGTAAAAGATGTGAAATTTGATTTTGTACTATATTGAATTCTTCTTTTACATTGTCGCGCGATTCTTTTTAATTTAAACAAAATTGGTCGGCAGGACTTGATAGACGATGGGCTCATGTTCTTCCAAAATATTTTCTTATTTGCTCTTTCACATACAGATACTTCGAGGGGCACAATAGTACATAAAATTATATTTAAATCTGTATAGTGTGAATTGCTTGTAAAATTCTGCTTATATATGCTATGCCCACCACTGCCGTCTAGTCCCCACTTATAAAAAACATTAGAGGTATTGAATCTTTCTGAAATATTTTGCGAGATTACCTCTGACTGTACTAGCTAGCCGCTGAATAGTCAAATCAAGTAAGTCTTGCACTGGTACATCTGTCCCATTTTCTGAAACTTGAACATTTGGTGGATAACATCTTAACTTGGCACTGGTAACAACATAATAAGAAGGATAAATATCAGCACCTCTTTTCTTAGCTTCAATTCTCATATTTATGTATCCTTCCTTAGTTAGGTTCAAGTCTATCATAAGACCTAAGACTTCATTAGGACTATATGATGTTACTTTATCAAAGGAAGCTCCATCATGAATTGCCTTCTTTTTTTAATCGCTTTGGAGTGCTGTTTACGGCAAGTTTTACAACCTGCGCTGTTGTTCTTTTGCCTGCTTTTATTAGGCTTGATTCAGCAGAAAAATATATTTTTTCAGGGGGGTGATCCATGACCAATGATACAACACTTCGGCGTTTACTGCGGCTAGAACTGTCGTCGAGGAACTTTTTTGGCCTTCCTGGCTTCTTTGAAAAACCGAATTGCGTAGACTTTGTTGGATGTTGTGGTAAAACGTCTATACACAGTTTTAGCTCTGTATCTAGCTTATCTGCCTTATTTTTTCACATACCCCTTCACACGTTTTTTAACTGTGTAGGAACACTTTCAGATATTTCAGTTATGCTGAACTTGTCCACTATGTACTTTATTAATTGTTGATTACACTTTTTTGACGATAATTTAAACTACTGGTTATTTTTCAACACAAAAATAGTTCGTTTCGTTTTATATTTACCTCGGGTATTCTCCGGGTAGCGGGTTCATTGGGACTACCTGGAAAAATAATATGTAATCAGCAATGGGGGAGACATGGCGAGCTGTTTTTGGTCTCAAATTTATCGTTAGGACATTAATTTTCGCATTATTAAAGAATAACAGTTGTACTCAATGGAACTTTTTTTGAAATCATTGCTATGTAAATTTGTATCGAATTTTTGAAACCAAAAGAGTGGTCTTATGAAAGGTATTTTATTTTTACAAATTTTATGAATGTAAAGAAAAAGTAACACTAGAATATTAAAGTACATACCTGATGTTTCATTCTCCATAATGAAGGTTTTTTAAATTCAAATAACACAAAAATAAACAAACGTAATTATTCAGGTAAAATTTGAAACGCAATTTAACACAAAAAATGGCTTCGTTTACAAGCAAACTTTGTTTTTACGCACAGCCTATGATACTGTAATAAAAGAAATAATTCGGGATGATAAAGACATACTGTTGCATATCGTGTTACGAGCATTAAAAATGTTTTTTGAGTATATTGCTAAAACTATTATTGGCAACCTAATATAGCTATTTGTCCGTGTGTGCGGCGTTATAAAATATTTAAAAAGTCAGCCTGAAAGTATAGTGTAAACATTAAGTGTGATATAGATAAGAACTGGTAAAGTTGGGGTATGAAGTCAAGATAGCGAAATAAAATGCAATTTTTAAAAAATCCACGTAAAATAATCTTTTGCCATTGACTTTAAATTTTGCAGAAATACTAAATGTCATATAGGGATAAATTTATACGAGTTCTGTATGACATTACAAAATGGCGGTATATGTCAATGTAAAAACTGCTTATTCAATTTATTTTAAATTATGCCCAAAAATCAAGTGTGACATAGGCATGAACGGGTAAAATAATGGTAGGAATCCAATATGGTGGAACAAAATGGCGCCCAATAGAATTGTTTAAAAAGTCAGTATATATGTGTTAGTAAATTACTATGTACTAAACTAAATTAGGTCAAAATTCACGATTCCTAATAAAAGGAAAGATTTATAACGAGGGAAGTTCCGTAAAGAAAATTTACCGATTTTTTTTTGCGAACTTGAAATTTTATTTTGTGTTTTACCAACCCCCTTCTCTTTCAAAACTACTAAGATATTGTATTCATGAATTTATATAATCAATTATTATAAACTCGGCAAGATTCTCGTTCTAATGATTGAATCTGAAACATCGTAGAATTTTAGAAGTTGAATGATAAAACAAACTAAAAAGCCTAGGTCCTTACTTAAAAATTAAACTGCTGATGATCATTTGGATTCAGAATCTGACTACTTTCCAAGTGAATTTGTAGTGGCGACGTGGTCCTTGCTAAATTTGAACGTTTCGTATCCAACGGTTTTAATGATATAATTACCAATCAGTGGATTTCCTTTTTAAGTATATGTATAAAATAATCTATTATGATATTTTATGTATATTTAAAATTTAAAACTTATTATAAGCATTTGCTAACACCTGCTCTAGAAAACACAGGAGAAAGAAACAGGAAATTATAATTCTATACTAGATACCTATTTAACAACTACGTTCGAGAACAACACTGTACCCCTCCTATTGTCATATACCAAGATTTTTCATTTAAACCATAATTTTTCTCACAAAGGAACATTAGGCACTAACCAAGAAAAGTATCACCTTTTACTTAATAATTCTGCAGAATTATTTTGTATTTTTGTATAGAGGAAAAATATTATTGCTGCGCCAATGAACGCGTCAAATTTCTGCTTGTGCATAACAAACAACTGAACAAACCGCTTTTCATTTTGACGCAAACAATTAATCAATGAAAATATTAGCATCGTTTTTCAGGGAGTCTGAAACAAGAAAAAAGAAAAATTTACAAATACCCCCTGTATCCAAATATCGAGCTCAAGGATCAAGTTGTGCTCATAAATTCTTCCCATCAGAACCATAAGAATTGCATTATATCAAAGAATAAAAAAACAATTTTTCCTAAGAAGTGTAAGAGGTCTTTTCCTATAAGATAAAACAGAGACAATAATTGGACGGACCAACATAGTTTTCAAACAATCGTAACTCCTCGGCATGATCTAGCAATGTAAATCTTGGTTAATAGCTCCCATAAAAATTTTAAAACGGATAGTTTAAGAACTTGTTAAATGTCTAACAGTTCCTTCTTTTTCCAATTTCCATTCTAAAGCAGCAGTTCGCCTCTGCTAATAGCTTTGGCAAAGACGTATGGCTCAATCTAGTCATCCATGTAAATGACCTTTCCATTTTCCCGTCTATTTGTGAACTTAATCAGGAGAAACGTGATAAAAAATGTCGATATTTTACCTCTGCACGTCGGAACTTTTTGATTTATGAACCATAGAGAAGCGCTTATATTTTGTTCTTGCTCTGTGATATTTTTGAAGCAGATATTTTAAGTGGCATTTCCTGCACAAATTTATACATTATCAGGATCGGAGGGTATTATTTTTGTAATGAGTAATGAATAATTTGACAAGGTAACAAAATACTAATTTGAAGTTCTTTTTTCAAAGAGCCACGCACAACTTTATGGCAAACCGACTTTAGTGAAATTCACTGATTTTTTTATATATTACTATTCTTTACCTTCTAAACAAAAAACACCCTGCGCACGACAAATCGTACGGCCGTTTTGGAAATATAGTATATAATACAGAGTAATCCATTAAGTTGGATTGGTATGAAAAACATTTTTATTTGAATTTATTCAAAAATTTTATTCTGCATAAAATTTGTAGCACCATCTGGAATTTAGTCAAACATCTCAAAAACCAGTCCACCGATCCGAACTATATGTGGTTATTAGGCATTACCGAATTCCGCCGAGCTTTTGGTGCATACTGCATTGTTGTCAGATTTTCAGTTTTTAGGCAAACTAACCTAACTTTTTTTTTCAGCGTGATTTATTCCTCCTATTATCATTAATCATAGCATAATTTCAAAATTGGAAATTTTATCTTAATCCGTTAAATGTTGAATTTATTAAATATTTTAAAAAACTAAAATAATTGAATAATTTAATGATTAATAAGATGCCGAAAATGTTCTTTCACAACTTGGGAGTATCCTAAACGGTCAATAATTTTCCGAATAGTATTTTCGAGCCATTCAGGGGGTATTCCTTCTATTTCAGCTCTAATCCTTCCCATTAGTTCTTCAAGGTTCTCGGGCTTCGTTTTGTACACGATAGTTTTTAGGTGAACCCAAAGGAAAAATTCAAGTGCATTTAAGTCCGATGACCACTCAATAACCCCCCTTCGTCCAATCCAGCGTCCCGGAAACGTCGTGTTTAAACAACAGCAACTGCGAATTGCGGTGGTGCCCCATCACGTTGTAACCATACGTGGCCAAAACCATTAGGAAAGATATAATGCTGGAATAATTTGGTTTTCCAACAGCTATAGATAAAGTATTCCATTCATATTTCCTTAAATGAAAAAGGGTGCAATAATGCGATTGCATAATATGCTAGCCCACACCAATACAATGACGACAACTATGTCAGTTTACAAAACAATTTAGGCAAAATGTGGCCTCATCTGAAAACAGAATTCTGCTGCTCGGAAAATTTTGTTGGGGAATTTCCATAATTCTATACGAAAATTCCATTTTCCTATCTGGATCGTATTCAGAAAACTCTTGAAGAAGATGTATTTTCTAGGGCCTGTACTTGTTTCGGTTTTTGTTAAATTTTTAACATGCCCTGTTGCTTCAAGTTTCATCAATATATTGGCCACAGTGGACTTCACAATTGGTGGCCTATCAGGATGCTGTTCACTAAAAAGTGTGCAAACATTTTCATATGAACGTCTTCTATCTCCGATATATATAACAACATCAAAATCTTTTTTCGTTCTGTTTCTGTCAGAATTGCAGCCATATTTTCAAATTGCAATAATTCTGAAAGTTGCTGTGTACAAGACGTTTAAGTTTGACTTTGACAACTCCTGACGTAATCATGGCTCTTTCATTACCTCTGAGTATCAGGCGAGGTATTTTATTTTTAATTAAATTTGCATTCACTATTATTTTTTAGAAATGTACCAAGATAATAATTTGCAATTTGAAAATTTCGGAATCTTCTAAAAATATGAAAGTCTAACTCGCATAAGATTATTTTATTAAAATCCCTTTGTATGCAGTTTTATACTTTTTGCCATCTCATCATTTTTGTCTTCTTTCATTTTGAATTGCTATTTTTTACTTGACTTACAGCGGGAAAATCGAAAAAGAGATATGGACTTTTTTGAAACAATCTACGATAACTGTAATTTCCTAACATTTTTTAAACGTAAAGGCATTTCGTAATTTTCTCTTCTAGATAGAGAACAGGGTAGCGGTTTTGACAATAGAGAATAAATTTTTTCTAATGTAAATGATACACTATCACCACTTAGCAGGCAGGTCAATTTCGTAAAAAATTCGATTTGAAATTGAACGTAAATAAACTTTAAGGTAATAGAAACAATTGGCTGCTGTATATAACTTTTCAATTTCAACAAAAACATTACGCACATTGTGAAAAGTGGAAGTATTTTAACAATTTCTTCGAGTTGCACCATAGAATAACTACCCAGTGTTCCATATTTAAATAAAGAGAATTAAGTAACCTTTTTCTTCCACTTGTTTATTTAAAAATAAACAAATGAACTAACTATTCTCATTTTTAGTAAAAAAAAAAGATTTTATTATGTTTGTATAATAGTGATTTATTAGAAATCTGTGCTACACCTGCCTGCGAGTCTGATGGAGGCATGACAAAATTTTCAGCTATACCTACTGAAATAATAAAATGCACGACCTCATTTGTTTTGGAATACTACCAGAACAAAAATCTTACACTTTAACGCAGATTTTTCTTATAGAGTTAAATGAAAAGTTTTTTTTTATTGAATTAGGTGACATGATTTTAATAATTGGCGTGTAATGTAAGTGCATAATAAAAGTCGCCAGAGGTCTATACCAACATAAATATACACGTAGGAGACATTTCTCCAAAACACAAATACCATCCCAATCATTTGTCTCTGACACAAGATCTTCGAAATGATTTCGAAGATTTAGCAAACTTGCACTAAATTGATGAAAATTATGATGGAGGAGCAATGGCATAGTTGATAGGCATAATATGCACTGCACATGCAGTCAAGTGCGTGCAGTCCATGGAAGCAGTGCTTTCCCAAGAAATTACAACACATCTTCTAAAAAGTAATTTTTAAAATAGGAAACCATTAATTAAGTTTATATTAAAATTGCTAATATATTATCTTAATTATCAAGCCCATAATAAACGCGGCCTTGACTCCGACCCAGCCACAATAGAAAATCGAATAGAACCTATGCGGGCCGTTAGCTTCTCTGCAGCCAAGTCCTGTATTCTTGATTTCCTGTGAATCGAGCCAGAGGTTGTTTGCAATTTTTGCATTTCAGTCGAGTGCTTTAAGTGGTGGCGGAAGCTATGGTTGGAGTAGGTTCTTTGCTTGAACGGTTATCCGTGTGTTGTGTGATACGTACATCGCGTCGTGCATGGTGCGATATAGAAGACAATAATACGGACGTGGATATGCCAATACCGTCAACTTCGGCTGTCGATAATAACGTTGAAAACGCTGGAGAATTTAGTAAGAAGAGTGTGTGTGAATATGTGGTGTGTGTCTAAATAATAAAGGGATTTTCAACATTAAACTTCGCTGATAAGCATCAAATAATTTCCAAAGGAAGGGCAAAACCGCGTATGAAAAATTTAACCACAAAAATGAAAAACTGTATTAGACATTTTTATACGGAAAAACAATACGAACAATTTAAATGGCTAACAGGGTGTGAAAATATAAGTAAATTAATTTGTTGGCCATGTTTACTTTTTGAAAATGAAAAAGGTCTCTGGAAACAGGAAACTGGTTTTTCCGATTTAAACAATTTTCATAAAGCTGTAAAAAGACACCTTATCTCCAAAGCGCTTTTGCAGGCCGTCATAAAAGAAAAAGTCTTCAGCAAAACCAGAATTGAACAGCCCCTTAAAAACAGTTGAAAATTAGTCACCGCCAACACAATGAACTAGTCGATAAAAATATGCAAATATTAAGAAGACTTATCGATGTTGTTTGTTTCTCCGGACAGCACGAATTGGGATTTAGAGGTCATGACGAAACAAGGGTTTCTTCAAATAAAGGAAATTTTCAAGATTTACTTAGTTTAATGGCTAAATATGATGATTGCTTAGAAAATCATTTAGAGCAGTCTAGCGTTTTTCGGGGAAAGTCGAATCGAATCCAGAATGATTAATTTTCGCTGTTGCGATTATTCTAAAATAATTAGGCAGGAGATTGGCGAGGCGCGGTTCATTGCTATTGTTGTGGACGAAACAACTGATATCACTAATTTTAGCCAATTATCTATAGTAATACGCTATGTTAAAACAGACGGAAGTATTCAAGAGCGATTTTTAGGTTTTAAGAATGTGTTCGAAAATCTTACAGCAGAGCATTATATACCGTAGTTTATAATGTTACTAAATAAATTAATGGAGAGGAAAAATTAGTTGCTCAAAGCTATGATGGAGCTGCAGTGATGGCAGGACAATTAGGGGGTCCGCAAGCTAGAGTTCGAGAAACTTTCCCAAGTGCTGTGTTTGTCCATTGTTTTGCTCATAAATTAAATTTAGTTTTATCCCAGTCCATCAATCACATTAAATAGTGTAAAGTATTTTTCGTTACTTTAAGCAGCATGGCTCCTTTTTTTTCCAAGTCGACAAAACGTACACAAGCTTTGGACTCCATTGTCCACAAACGATTGCACAAAGTAGCTCCTACTAGGTGGAACTATAATGGAAGACTTGTGTTAACAGTATCTGAAAATCGTGAATCACTGACTGAACTATTTGAGAATATAGTAGAAAATAACGAAACCTGGGACTCAGAAGCAATAAATAGTTCGAAGGTGTTTTTGGACTGTTTGAAACGAGATTTTAATTTTAATTATTTGTTGAACATATTTTCAGAAATATTTCCATTCTCGGACAATGTTTTTAATATATCACAAACTAAAACAAATGATATTGCTTTTTGCCTAAAAAAAGTGGATGATTTTAAGTCCATGTTAAGCCAAAAAAGAGATGACTTTGACCTATTTTGGGAGAAAACGATGACGTTAAATGTGGAGCCACAAGCCAAGCGTCTTCAAACAGACAAGGTGGGAGATGTTCAAACGCCATACAGACACCTCTTTTATGAAATAATCGATCAAATTCAGCAACAAATAAACTATAGATTTAACGGTTTAAATGATTTTAAATTTCTCGAGCTCTGCAATTTTCATGCATTTAAAGGAAAAACTTTTCCAGAAGATGGATTTAAATCTCTTCTTCTTCATTATGGCCAGTTCTTCGACCGAGTGTTACTTCGATCTGAACTAAAAGTGATTTACGAAACTGATGACATTACGGCAAAAAATAACACTAAGGAACTAATGCAATTTTTAAAAGACAAGGAGCTGGAAGTATCGAAATTGTGTGAATTAGTATCGACAAGACCTGCCACAAGTTCATCAGTAAAACGCAATTTTTCAACACTTAAATGTATAAAAAAATTTGAGAGAAATTCAACGGGGCAGGAAAGACTTTCGCATACATCGCTGTTGTCTATTGAAAATAAACTTCTCCAAAATATGTCGGAGCATCGACGTTTTTATGATGACGTCATTGACGAATTTGCAAAAAATGATCGAAGAATCCAATTACATTACAAATAGGTAAGTTTCTAAAAATTGCTTACCTTTCTTAAAATTTCACCGCACGTCCCTGGCTGCACTTAATTTTTCCTGCAATGTTCGTTAGTATGTGGTACATTTATTTATGTCTGAATAAGTGTATACATAGAGGAGTTAAAAATTAAATATTTAGGGATACAAATTTTCTCCAAATGTTGTTACAGTTCCGATAATATTTATGATAAATAAGCCTCTCTCCAAGAATCTCGTATGTCATCCTGATGTAACAGCAACTTTATTTCGCAGCATGTAAAAAATGATGCGGTAACCACATCTCCGTTTAAAATAATGATTGAAATATCGCTATTTTAGTCATTTAATATTGTCCAGTTTTATTCAACTGAGAAACTATTACATATAGATCAGATCAGAACGTAAGTAGAAAAGTAGCTAACATTTTAAAAGAGATAAAGTAGTAATTGAAGGGACATCGCATTGAATATAGGGGATCCTGGGCAATGACGGTTTTTTAATTTTATTTTAGTTAAGGTGTAGAAAACGGGATTTGGTGAAATTAACTGATTTTTTTATATTTTTTCTAGTTTTTGGCTTCCCAAATTGTTCATATGAACTTAAATCTGCAAATAATTTATTCTTGATTCTTGAGGGTGTCATATGGTAACCGTTATTGGACCAATATCTAGGAAATAAAGGGTTTTGGATCTTCATTCATATGTTTTTGGGCATTACTAGAAGCAAAATATGTTCAAACATTAATTTGGTTAGAAATATCTATAACCAGCAGCAAAAGTTATGGTACGAAAGGGGATCGAACCCGCACCTCAGGATCACTAGTTCATTGCCCCAACGAATTGCGCTATCTTACCACTGATAGGCAATACGTTAGAACTTGTACATATTCAAACCCACCAGTATCATAACCATTGTTGATCCTGCCAAATATTATAACCTTATGTCGCGGCGTTCCTGACTGGACGTCAAATCTGACATTGCTATTAGGTACCTTCCATATTAGTAAATTTATAATTTTATGTTATGCCCGTTTAAGCCAAATTTTGAATTCTAACGAATTGCTTATCAGTGGTACGATAGCGCAATTGGTTAGAGCAATGGACTAGACATCCAGAGGTGTGGGTTCGATCCCTGCTCGTACCATAACTTTTGCTGCTGATTATAAATATTTGTAAAAAAATATTTCACAGTTTAAAAATAAACTGATAAAATACTTCTATTCAATTAATTTGGTATTATCATGTTTTCCCCAGTATTTTGTATGGGACTTGACAAAGTTTCATACCCTGTATGTTAAAACCTAGTAACATATTGTGTCTCTGCTACCTTTTTTTCAGCAGGTCAAGCACTAGAACAACCAATTTTACTGAAGCCGGTTTTCCATAAGGCTTGTGTTTGGTCCTTTTAAACCTTGTCATATTTGTACATACGAATTTCGAATCTTGTCGTGATCTAAACGCGAATTTATTTTGCAGCACATAAAAAGATGATGTGGCATCCACATCGTCGTTTATGATAATAACTAAAATTCCAGTGTTTTAGTTTAACATTGTGCATTTTCATTCAACCGTGAAATTCTAAATAGATATAAATATGCAAAGCGTATAATCTGCGTCCGCTAAACCTGATATATTTTAGACTGTAAATTTTACCATTGTAAAATTATTTTGTTAATCTTTACTGGTGCTGGAATTTTCAGTGCTTTTATATTCTGAATTGTTTCGGGATGAAATTGGTAGGTCAAGTTTATTTCGCACGAAATTTTAGTAATAACTGAAAGAACATGGCACGTTTTAACGTAGTTGAACCCTCTATCAAAATGTTGATATATTATAGTTCATCTCACCAAAAGAATTGTTTATCATTGAGCCAAAGTCCTAATTTCACGTGGTTTACAATATAAAATGGCATTAAAACAAGCGATATTGGAATTTTTACCTTAACCAGTGAGACAAAGAAAAAAAAATAAATCCATTAAAACGTAAAAGTTTTTAATTTTATTAAAAATGTTGAATAATTGAAGTTTATTAAAGTATTTTAAAATAATAGGTTTCCTTATATTATAACGAGGGTTACTGAAATATACGGTAAAAGTATAAAATTTGAAATATTTTCTATATAAACTTTGTTATTTTATATGATTACGATTTCATATATTAATTTAAAATTAGTATAATAACTAACTTTAATGAAAAAATAAAATACTAAGGTATCATATACTACGGTATGTATTTATATATATATATATATATATATATATATATATATATATATATATATATATATATATATATATATATATATATATATATAGATATATATAATGTCACATTCTGATTTGGAATTGTCTCACGAATTCAAAAATGTAAAAATATACAGGGTGTTCTATTTATTTATTTAAATGTGTTGTAAACAAGGAGGAACGCACTTTGAACAACTACAGTGAACTCGAAAATTATATGCGTTCCTCCTTGTTTACAAAACATTTCCGGTCGTTCACAATTGCTTTTCTCAACACGTTGTGCAGCATTTGAGGCGTAATACTTCTAAATACACGTACAATCTTTTCTTCTAAGTTTTCAAGAGTAGCTGGAGCTGTTACATAGACTCTTTCTTTAACATATCCGCAAATAAAAAAATCGAGAACAGTGAGATCCGGTGAACGGGCGGGCCACCGTATTGGGCCATTGGTGGCAATAACTTTTTTATTAAAATATTCAATTAAATAATTAAGAACTTCTCTGGTACTGTGAGGCGGGCTTCATCTAGCTGGAAGTAAATTCGGCGTAAAACTTTTAAAGGTAGATCATTAAGATGTTGCTCAAATTCCTTTTAATTGGCCTTGAAATAAAATTGGCCCAATTATTCTGTTACCAATGACACCAACCCAGACATTGACACCAAACCTTTCTTAAAAATTTCCTATTCTCCTTTCTTCTTGATTTTGTTGGGCCCAGTAGCGAGTGTTTTGCTTGTTAAACATACCATTATTAGTAAATCTGGAAAGATATAAGAAAATAAGATAAAGTTGATAAAATCTAGGTCAATTCTACAATTTTGGAGCAACCAATCACAAAACAATACCTGTTAATCGCCATCATCAGGATACAAATGTTAGTGTAACTGGTACTTAAAAGATCGATATCCGTATTTCTTTAGTATTTTATTAGCTGATTCATGACTTAAACCAAGTTCGTGATTAATTTTTCTTAAAGAAACAGTTTTATCAACTTCAACCATAGCAAGAACGTTAATCTCCATTTCTGCATTTATAATAAATCTGCCTTCCGCCACATGATTTCCTTCTTGATGCCTAAAACGATTCTCGAGGTATGGAAAATATTGATGGGCTGGATGTTGCCAGTCGGGATATCTCTGAGCATACAACTCAGCAGCATTCCTGGAATTTGTATGATTTTTTCACTTTGAGTATACATTATTTTGGCTTTTGAAAACAAAAATAATACTGAAAACCAAGAAAAATAAGGAAATCTTATGTTTACTCAGAAAGAGTAGGTAAGTGTCACTGTCAAAACAAAAAATCCTACTTATTATCCAGCATGGCTATCCATGGCACACTTGATAAAGGTAAATAATTGATTATCGAGTATTTTTCTTAGCAATATTTAATTTTTGAGCTTATTTTTAATCCAATCCAATATATTTATATACATATATATATATATATATATATATATATATATATATATATATATATATATATATATATATACGGGAGTTCCTTAACCCGATAAATGCGAAATGTATTGAAGAGCCCTAACAAACCTTCGAAAAAATAAAGATTTCAAAATATTTCCAGCATGTAAAGAGACAAAGGAAACGCAACCGCAGTTATGACTAATAAAATGCAGATTATCCTACAAGACAATTATTATAAGTATGTTCCAAATAATCCGACTACGTACCTAGAAAAAAAAATTATTGATGAATTTACCAATAAATCCTGAAATAGAACAAAACATCATACCAGAAATGTCGAGCAGATGTAGTAAACTCTATGGTTTATCAAAAATACACACACCGGGGGCGCCCATCGGACCTATCGTTAGTGCTATTAATTTTCCGCTACAAAAAATGTAAAAACATTTTACTGAGATTATGCAGCCAACTGTCGAAAAAGCTTATTCATTTGTAAAACAGGCGGAGCATTTACGATGCATACGATCATAGCAAGCCTAGAAGTCAAGTGGTTGTATTCTAGTATTCCCATCCACGAAGCATTTGATAGAATTGCTATAAACAAGGATATATATAAACAGGCATATATAATACTACTCTCGGAGCATTGCCTCAAAAAATTAATTGTTTTTCATTTAACGGGCAAATGTATAAAGAAATAAATGGTGCTCCAATGGGGTCCTCGCTATCAGCAGTAGTAGTATCAGTAGTAGTATTTATGATATTCTTTGAGATAGAAGCTCTTGAGAAAGCAAGTTTGAAGCCCTAGTTATGGATATGTGGCTGACATATTTATTATATGGCATGGTCTAAAGAGATCGAAATTCAATGCATCCCAGAGTAGAATTTACTCTGGAGTTAGAGGAAAACAACAAACTTCCATTTTAGATATTCTTGTCACAAAATTGTATAACGGACATGTCGATTATACCGTGTATAGAAAATCAACATATACCAACAGATATTTAAATGCAAGATCACATCATCACCCAGCACAAATTCAAGCTGTGGCTATCGCTTTAATATCTAGATTAGTGCGAGACAAAACGACCATAATATAATATTTGAAACTTTAAAGAAAAATGGCTGCGCACATCGCACCACCATAGGTAGTATTGCCATATGCCAAAGTTCAAGAGTCAGAATCGAAAGATATCTTAGAAAACACAAAACACGAATAGTACACAAGCCAAAAATAAGTATAGGTAAACTACTTGGAAACCCAAAAGACAAAATCAAATTGGAAAACATAAAGCATTCCATGCCATGACTGTGAAAAGTTGTACGTTGGACAAACTAAGAGGCGAATATCAGCAAGAGTAGAAGAACATATACTCAGCATTAGAAACAAACAACTTGGGAAAAACCGGTCATAAAATAAATTTTAATGGGTGTAGGGAAATGGCCATTATAGAGCATTATAAGTCCAGAATAATCCGAGAATAGAAATAGGAATTAAAAAAAAAACAAGGTGATTTAAATACAAAAGACGAATCATTAAAACTGCCAACAGTATAGAAGACAATAATCGGCAAATCTAAAAATCACCAAAAATCAAGCGGAATTAGAGCAACAACAATAGCAACATCCCAAAAACATTAATAATGACCAACGGCCGCTCAGATATAACCTTCGGCCCCGGGTGAGGGTACAAAAGGTAGCTTTGCAGTTACTAACTCTTCAGACTTTATTCGGACGCGAGAAAAAAGCTGGGAAAATGTCAAATGTGATTTTGGCGAAACGTCAACAAAACTGTTCTTTTCAGAACGACAGTAGTTATCACACCGGAATGAAAACATATGGTTCAGTTCGTGAAGGACTAAGACTCAACTTATTATTATTTCGTTAAAGTTAGTACTTATACGACTTTGAATATGTGAAATTATTATGAAATAACAATTATATAGGTATTATTTATAATTATGTATTTTTTAACTTAATAACTTCCGGTATAAATAAGGTAACACATTATTTTAAATATTATCAAAATCGTAAACAAACATTGAAGTCTTTAAACGCATTTCTCTTATTAACATTTTCTAGCTGTCAGTGTGTTGATATGTAATATAATTTTTAACGATCTTCTAGAATTTTAGGGAGAAAGCTCAGTTTTATGGTGCACACTGGGCGTTCACAGTTGCATAGTTTGTAACAAGCCGCGACCTAGATCTATATGTTTACCTGTAAATAAGTAATTTTTAACTTTTTGCTGAGAAACTATTATACAGCTTGCTCAGAAGTATGCCCTAAAATATGACTTTCAAAAGAAAATGATCGGGTCTTTGTATGTTTTAAAAAACACGTTTTAAAATTTAAGAAAATATATAAATATACAATAAGATTGTAGCTATTGGAAAATTCTTAGTGACTTGTTTCAGCTCCGATAATATTTATGATTAATAATAAGCCTTACGTATCATATTAATTGTACACACGAATCTCGCCCCGTTCTAAACACAAATTTATTTTGCAGCACATAAAAAGTTGATGTGGCATCCACATCGTCGCTTATGATAATAACTGAAACTTCGCTGTTTTAGTTTAACATTGTTCATTTTCATTCAACTGTGAAACTCTAAATAGATATAAATATGCAAAGCGTATAATCTGCGGCCGCTAAACCTGATATACTTTAGACTGTAAATTTTACCGTCATGAACTGTTTCGGGGTGGAATTATTAGATAAAGTTTAATTTGGATGAATATTCCTTTTGGTTTTGTAAGATATTATCTACTTTCCATACATTTTTCTTATTCGAGGCACCGGAAATGATTGCAGTAGCGATTTATAAATAATAACGCGAATCAATTGATTTTCCCGATATTATATAAAACGCCATATATCTGAAATTGTTTATTACTGATATTTTCTTTGTTAATAAATAAAAGAAATGAAAGTACTCTACATTTCTAGCGAATTCTGGCATTAAAGACAGAACAAAAAGCAAAAAATTTTACTTTTGTAGCTTATATTTTTCTTTCCTTCTGAACTCACCCGTCCATTTTGAGATTTTCTCAATTTACACCTAAATGAACCCACTAACCCCTAAATATCTCTATTTCTAACTACGCTAAAGTTTAGACTACCTTTTTATTCCCGAGAACTAGCTTAAGTGATAACTCTGTTAAACAGGGGTCTTTAAAGAAATTGTGAATTTTGTTTTAGGTTTTTATCTATGGGCAAGCTACAAAGCCTGAAAAATCTAGGTGCTGGGTATCGTTGCATTACGTAAAGAAAGAAAGCAATTATGGTTGTGGGATTGAAACTCCTACAAATTTGGAAAATAGGGAAAGACAAACTTTTAAATTTAAATTCGTTTGTTTGCTACAGATTGTTGAAATGTATGTACATGATCTTTAGGATTGCAAGATTTTTAAAAAATCTTAAAAATTTTTGAACATCCTGTATATTTTCTGCGTAGTGCAAACCCTATAAATTATAATACTATAAAAACAAAAAAGGGTTGCTTTAAAATTATATTACTCAGAAAATAATTAAAATTTCTTTAAGATTAACTAAACTTTAAGATGCCTTTATAGAGAGATGTTTTAAAATTTAAGAAACTATACAAGGAGGTTGTAGTTAATTGAAAATTTTGAGTAATATATTATATCTCCGATAATATTTATAATAATAACTTTAAATGTCTTATTATAACACACGAATCTCAAATTGGGTCCGAAATAAATGCAAATTTATTTTGCACCACATAAAAAGATGATGTGGCATCAACATCGTCGATTGTGATAATAACTGAAACTTCGCTGTTTTAGTTTAACATTGTCCATTTTCATTCAACTGTGAAACTCTAAATAGATATAAATATGCAAAGCATATAATCTGCGGCTGCTAAACCTGATAAATTTTAGACTGCAAATTTTACCGTCATAAAATTATTTTGTTAATCTTCACTCGTGCTTCTGAATTGTTTCGAGGTGAAATTATTAGATAAAGTTAAATTTGGATAAATATTCCTTCTTGAAATTCATTTTTTTTTCGAATTTTAGTTTGTAAGATATTATCTACTTCCCATAATGCACTATATATTTTTCTTATTCGAGGCACTGGAAATGATGGCACTAGCAATATATAAATAATAACGCGAATCAAGTGATATTCCTAATTTTAAAATGCCATATATCTGAAACTGTTTATTGCGGATATTTTCTTTATTAATAAATAAAGAAAAGGGAAAGTACTCCTCATTTCTAGCGAATTTTGGCTTTAAAGACAGTGCAAAATGCAGAAAATTGTACTTTTTCCGCTTATATCTTTCTTTCAATTTATGATATTATTTTTAATTTTCCAAGTCGGCCGCTAGAGGGCGTAATACGCGTAATCAATTAGAAGAGGCAAATTTTCTTAGATATTCACCTAGTGAAGATATATCAAAATTGACTTTATATTAATCTTTCCTAAATTACCAATAATTTTTAATAAGAGTTTTTACTCTAGCTGTGCAAATAAAGAGTGGGGGAAAGGGCAAATGTTTGTTTTTTAAAACGGACATTACTTAAGTAATAATTAACGGATCTTGATGATTTTGTTCTTGTTGAAAATTACATTTATTTGGCTTTCATATGACGTATGAATTATATTATTTTTTCTGGCAATTTTTTAAATTTAACGTGTTTTCTTAAAAAGTTCCAATGTATTGATATATTTATTATAAGCCAGTGTTACTGAGCACAAAAAATCAAGAAAATGGCGCAACAAGCAACTTGATATCTTTTTTTTAACAGAGATATTTAGGAAATTGTAATTTTTTAGTTTAATTTCGGAGCAGGTTGTTAAAAGACGCATTAAATGAGTGTAGATTAACAAAAGATGTGGCATATAATTTTTTCATTTTGCCATTAGGTAACCAACGGAGGAATTATAGTTCTAGCTATTCAGCTATTTGCAAAAAACTAACAAATGAAAATATAACAATAAGTTTTTCTGAGAAATAATATGAAGCGGACAAGGTTATAAAACAAATAGTGAAAACTGATCAAAAGTATTATGCTAACTAATGATTAGTGTCGAGTGACCTGCTCTCTGCGGTATATTAAACTGCTGCTTCTATTTCCATTGCAGGAATAATCTCGATAGCGTTTGAATTTGGATGATAAGGTTCTTCCTGGTTGTTCGTCTGATATTAAATACCATATCCTTTAGTCGTCCCACAAATAAAAAGGTACATCTGGGTAACGAGGGGGCCAGGGGAATAAACTGCCTCCATCTATCCACCTCCCTCTCTATATCAATGTCTTCCAGTAAATCTGGTAGCTGATTTTGGAGAATGTTTAAATAAATTCTCCCATTTAAAGTTCATCGAAAATTATTGGACCTAAAATTCTACCACCTATTATGCCACACCAAACATTGATACTCCAACGGCCTTGAATTGCACAGTTCCATGAGCTATACCTAAATCTCTAGATGTAGCTCTAATACGAACATGTGGGTTAACGCCAGCACATTTATAATGTTTGGTTCTGTATGGCCTCTTCTTTGCCTTCGATGGAGAGAGCGATGAAAACTACCAGTAGCACCAAGACGTCTTGCTAATCGCGTAAAAACCCTTTGCTCATATCTGCGTCTACTAGGGTATCTAGTAGCATATATTCTTGCTGCAATGATAACATTTCGCAAGCATATTATACCCTTCTTCATTGGAAATAGGCATTTTGCTTTCGTAATACGTACTTACTACAAACACTAAACTTAATTTTTGCCAAAGCATACTACTTTTTTAGCACATCGCATAATTGAATAGTACCTCATTTGAGATACATTCTTTATGAAAGGGGTATGTTAATTAAAGCAAGTAAGCTAAAAACAAATTAAAGAAGTTGAGAAGAATATTTAAAGTATTTGTAGTATAAGAATAAGATTAGGGTTAAAAATTGAAAATTATATACCACGTAAAAATTCGTTTAGAAATGCTTGAGTTTCTTATAAGAGTGTCATGTAATATTTTCTTTTGCTTATACCTCCATAAATAAAAAACATATCAACTTGCAGTTTGCGCTATCTTCTTGTTTTTTTCATGCTCCGTAACACTGAACTATAAAGAATTTTTTAAGAAAACACATTATATTTAAGAAATTTGCAGAAAGCGCCATCTTGCGATTGGAACGAAACTTACAATAATATAATTCATTCGTCATTTGAAAGCCCAATAAATGCCCTTTTCAACAAGACCAAAATCGTCAAGATCCGTTAGTTATTAATTAAGTTATGTTCGTTTTATAAATCAAACATTTAACGTTTCTCCCAACCTTTATTTGAACAACTAGAGAAAAAACCCTTAATAAAAATTATTCGTAATTTTGCAGAGATTAATATAAAGTCAATTTTGATATACCTTCATTTTCTGAGAAAATCTGCCTTTTCTAATTGACTACGCGTGTTATGCCCTCTAGCGGCCGACTTAGAAACTTAAAAATATTTTCCAGCGTGTTTTCTTGGCGACTTTTACTATAAGAAAAAATTTTCCAACATCATGGGATAAGCCGGCCTCCTTTCTTAGTTGTACACCCGGTACATGATCTTTAGGATTGCTAGATTTTTAATCTTAACATACTTTTGCACACCCTGTATATTTTCTGCGTAGTGCCAACCCTACAAATTATAAAAACATTAAGACTTAAGAACTTTTAAGCAAGAAAACATACATCAAATGGCTAAGAAAAAGTTACAGCTTGATATGTAAGAAAAACTCATTTTTTTTTAAATTTCATATTTCAAAATATACTTAGAATCTTATGAAATTTTATAATTAAAATTTCACCAAGGTTAAGCTTATATCGAAATTAAAACTTAAAAATTGTTTTTGTAAATTTTCAGAACAAATACAATATCTGAAGATTTGCAAGGTCTTGTTTAACTCCTTGTATAAATAACTTCTTAGTTGAAGCAAATGTCGCATTTAAAATAAGTAATATGCAATTAAATGTATTAGAAATATCTGAAAACTGCATCACATTATCTATTCTTGTTTTAAAAATATTCGAATTTAAATTTTACCTTAAAAATCGCTTGCCCCGTTTCCTCTGTCCGACGCGGCGGTATGGAAAAAAGGAATTTATGGGTTGAAAGAGATATCAATGGTGTGGATATTGGGGGATAATTTGTGTCTGCCTTGACTGGAATTAAAACAAATCATTTCGAAAATAATTATTAATGACAAACAAGAAAATTTAACTGCTTAAAGCCGAGTGTTGAATTTATATCTACTCGCTGACTAAAAATAATAAGAATAAGAATATATCATATTAATATAATATACTAAATAGAAATTCAAGTTTTTGTTGAACAGAAGTTTTCATGAATACCAAGCTTTTACTTTAAAATCTCATTAGGCATATTTTAAGGATGACACCAACTAGTTTGTAGGCATTTCAATTTATCTCTTACTAAAAAAGAAATAAAATAAAAAACCGTTACTTAAAAATTATTTATAGATTTCTACATTTTTTGAATCACGTACATTTTTCTCCAGAAACTGGAAACTATAATTTCAGTTCACTTATAGCCATTATAAATGCACGTTTAAAAATTACTAAAACATATTGTCTAAAACCTTCAAAAGCAAAGAGCAGACCCTTGCATTAATTTCTGTAATTCTTTGGGAAAAATTTTTAATTTTATCGTTATGTTTCTGCTTCAGTTGGTAGGTTTCTTCTTGATGCGTCCGTACCAACTCAAATTCTTTTTTCATACTCCATTATTAACTTACATGAGCTATGCAACTTTTATCTGAGGTTTTTACAGACCTGCTCTTTAAATCATACATTCAAATTTACTTAGCTGCTTCTAATGATAATTTTTTTTTGGACACCACAGTGGTGAGATTAATTAAGGCATTTTCACTTTTTACTTCCATCTTAAAGGAAAGCATTGTAATCGCGAAAAAATCACCCTCCGAGATATTTCCAAATCTTTACGTTTCAGGGTCCCTAGATGGCGAAAAATATTTTTACTTAATTCCGACGGTCAGTCTGTCTGTCTGTCGGATTTTCTGTTTGCTTCATAGCTAAGAAACTACTTACACGATTTACTTCATATTTTGGTAAAAAAGTAAGGGTTATATGGGGGTTACCTGGTAACATTTTGGTAAAAATCCAATGTGGCAAAACAAAATGGCGGCCTAGTAAATAAAATAATTAAAATTTCTTGAAGCCTAACTAAACTTTAAGATGCCTTGTTTTTTAATTTCTTTTCAAAGTTATTTGATTCAGTTGGGATATTATGCTTTTGCCTCAAAGGCTAATACAACAAAAATGAATAAAAATATCATCTAAGTAAAAAACACATTAGATTTTCGTGACTCCTCCCGGCATACCGAAGACTGTCTGGAGGGGCTAGGTCCAGAAAAAAATGTATACCCTAACACAGATATTTAGGGCCGTTTGTTAAATATTTGGATATAAAGAAGTTGTGTCTCTAGGAAATATAAGCGACTACAACAAAATTAATCTAATATAAGTTTCTTTAGTATCTTTAGAAAGTTAGAAATCGAAACTTACCATTATCCATAGCGATCGTGGCTCGCACCTCTTAAAAATCAAACAGCTTATTTCTGGCAAATTCTTCCGAAATATTATGATGACCTTGTTAATATGAGTTAGACTCGAAGACACGGTATTGCATGTTTATGATCACGTATGCCTTATCGTTTTATCGAAACTTTCACTACTATTTCATTTTTATACATTGAATTTGCACCATAAGTTATATTTTCAATGAAAGATTTAAATGGATCTGAGGTGGAGGACAGCTGCCCCTCTGCGCCTTTCCTTGCTACGCCGGCGTACAAAGTAAAGTCAGAAGACAGATGTTTCGAAAAAAATGTTATTTTTTGTTAGAGAATTGCAAATATTAAAGAAACTATCTACAACTTCCATTAAAACTGTTTAAAAATTCCTACATATTATCGCAGCCACTAATATTAGAATTCAAAATTAGTAAAAGCAAAATGTTATTGTTAAAAAAAAAGAAAGTCCTAAATATATTTTTCTTTCACAACGTATATTGTAGGAATAATATACAGGGTCCTGCAGTTCACCTCCCGTCTTTTATTATACCTTAACCATTTATTTTAGAAAAAATATTTAAAAGCCACTATATGCTGTTGATTAGAGAGCACATTTTAAAAATATTCTTGATTATACAGGGTGTTACAAAAAATAGTGGCGCATAAAAGTTGAATTTTTTAAAATGGAACACCCTATATTTTTTTACATTTTTGAAACACTCTTTACCTAGTCTACAGACTCCTAGAATAGTATCTCTCTTTTTTTAATAGTTTCGGAGAAAAAAGGTAAAATCGAAGAAAAAAAAAATTATAGTCTACATTTAAAATATTTATAAAAATTAGATAAAACATATTAAAAGCTAAGGTAACCTAGTAGCTTACTGCAAAAGGTTTATAGTTATTCTGCTATGAGTATTATAAGTCTTACTTATACAGGGTGACCCAAATTCCATGTCAAACGTTGCAAAATAAAAAATAATTTTTCTCCATTTTTTCAAATGGAACACCCTATATATTTTTTTTCTGTCCGGTACAGAATTAACAGATCAACATTTTTTATTATTACACTTATCTCAAAATTCCTGAAGGTTTTTGAATATTCTTAAAAAACTAATGTTGTACTTTGTTTTTCAGTACGATAATTGAATAAACTCAATAGTAATGTGGAAAAATGGAACACCCTATATATATTTTTTTTCTGTCCGATACAGAATTAACAGATCAACATTTTTTATTATTACACTTATCTCAAAATTCCTGAAGGTTTTTGAAATATTCTTAAAAAACTAATGTTGTACTTTGTTTTTCAGTACGGTAATTGAATAACCTCACTAGTAATGTTCATAAGTAAGCACCTTCGCGATTTTGAATAATAAATAGGTCAGCGTAGTTATAGCTATGGGAAAAAACCTAAAATCCCAACATTTTTTGTAATTACGTTTACCGCATAAAATTTGAATTACTGCCAAGAGTTAAGCCGTAAAGACGTTTTACATGCTGCAGGTCTTCCTACAAGTTGCAAGAGACTTGCACAAAGGCATACGCTGACACTTGCAATTGAAATACAACTGCCGCTTTACAGTCTGCAAGACAAATTGCGCGCAATATCTTGCAGGTGCAACCCCTTGCTGCAAGAAACTTGCAGCATGTAAAACGGCCTTAACCTTTATTTAATATTATTGACAAGTGTTGCCCAAATTATTAACTAGAATTTAAGTAGGCCATGAAAAACAAATTGTCTAGAAACTGTCAAACAACTAAAACATATCGGCAATTTACTTATTCGTTTTTTAAGTTTTACAAATTGAAATAATTATCGGATTTTTCATATAGTGGTCTTTACCTTCTACGTAGTTCATTTTTCGTTTGTTTGCGTCAGTGTTTAGAAGTTTTATTTGAACGTTCTATCGTCATGGAGTACACCCGCGAAGAACTGGTTGATATGGTTTTTGTGTTAGGAGAATCGCATAGAAATGCCTTTTTGGCCAGTAGGATTTATGCGCAAAATTATCCAGAACGAAGGCACCCAGACAGAAGGAGCATGACGAACTTATTAGAGAGATGTATGGCAACGGGAAATGTAAATTATACAAGACCAGTTAGAAATAGGCCCGTTCGAACGGAAGAAAATGAATTAGCTGTGCTATTAGCTGTCACGGAAAATCCTTCTGTTAGCCAAAAAGCAGTCGGGGATGCCGTAGGAGTAAGCGAAAGAACTGTTCAGCGAATTTTAAAGAGCCATAAATTTCATGCATATCATATTCAGTTGCATCAAGAACTCCTTCCAGCAGATTTTGAGAAACGTGTTGACTTTTGTAATTGGGCACAAGCTAAAATTAGGTTAAGCTTTGATTTTTTTGATAAAGTTTTATTCTCTGATGAGGCCACATTTCATAAGAATGGATTTGTAAATCGTCATAACTACCATTACTACGCCGACCATAATCCAAGAATTTTTAGGCAGCTTGATCTACAACACAGATGGTCAGTTAATGTGTGGGGGGGAATTATTGGTGAACATGTTATTGGTTCCCATTTTTTTAATGGAGATTTAACTGGAGCCATGTATCTCGACTTCCTAGAAAATCACTTGCCAAATTTGTGCGAAAATTTGCCGATTAATCTGAGAAATACAATGTGGTTGCAACAAGATGGTGCTCCAGCACATTTTTCGTTGCCAGTTAGGGATCATTTAAATAATAATTTTCCAGATCGATGGATTGGAAGACAGGAAGCAAGTGCGTGGCCGCCCCGGTCGCCTGATCTAACGAAATTAGATTTTTTTCTATGGGGCTACGTTAAGGAAATTGTTTACAACAAACCTCCAACAACTCCCGAAAATATGCAGCAACGGATTAGAACCGCATTTCAAAGTATTACGCCCGAAGCATTAAGAATAGTAGGAAGATCTTTTCATACCCGTCTTCGTTTATGACTCGAAGAGAATGGAAGACATATCGAACATATGTTCTAAGTAAAAATTAATTTTAGCAATAATTAGATATTTGTTAATAATGTTAAATAAAGCTGTTACACCTTAAGTCGAGCCTTAACTCTTGGCAGTAATTTAAATTTTATGCAGCAAACGTAATTAGAAAAAATGTTAGGATATTAGGTTTTTCCCCATAGCTAGAACTACGCTGACCTATCTAATATTTAAAATCGCGAAGGTATGAACATTACTAGTGAGGTTATTCAATTATCGTACTGAAAAACAAAGTACAACATTAGTTTTTTAAGAATATTTCAAAAACCTTCAGGAATTTTGAGATAAGTAATAATAATAAATGTTGATCTGTTAATTCTGTATCGGACAGAAAAAAAATATATATAGGGTGTTCCATTTTTCCACATTACTAGTGAGTTTATTCAATTATCGTACTGAAAAACAAAGTACAACATTAGTTTTTTAAGAATATTTCAAAAACCTTCAGGAATTTTGAGATAAGTGTAATAATAAAAAATGTTGATCTGTTAATTCTGTACCTGAGAGAAAAAAAATATATAGGGTGTTCCATTTGAAAAAATAGAGAAAAATAATTTTTTATTTTGCAACGTTTGACATGGAATTTGGGTCACCCTGTATAAGTAAGACTTATAATACTCGTAGCAGAATAACTATAAACCTTTTGCAGTAAGCTACTAGGTTACTTTAGCTTTTAAGATGTTTTATCTAATTTTTATAAATATTTTAGAATGTAGACTATAATTTTTTTTTTCTTCGATTTTACCTTTTTTCTCCGAAACTATTAAAAAAAGAGAGATAATATTCTAGGAGTCTGTAGACTAGGCAAAGAGTGTTCCAAAAATGTAAAAAAATATAGGGTGTTCCATTTTAAAAAATTCAACTTTTATGCGCCACTATTTTTTGTAACACCCTGTATAATCAAGAATATTTTTAAAATGTGCTCTCTAATCAACAGCATATAGTGGCTTTTAAATATTTTTTCTAAAATAAATGGTTTAGGTATAATAAAAGACGGGAGGTGAGCTGCAGGACCCTGTATATAACTTATCGTAATCTTGTTAAATCATGCATTCAAAATTTGTTAAAATGTTTTTAATTACAGCAAGTTCAAAATTACATGTGTTCGGTTTCTACCTTTAACAAGTTTGTATAAAAATTAATAAGTTCAACACTTTCAACCAGTCAATAAATATTTCAAAGGGGAATTCGATTTCAAGCTGGAAATGAGCCAAGTATTATTTGGCCCAAATTCTCCATATAGGCATGTGATTAATCCAGAAATGCATAAACATTTTCGGCTCTTTTTTTAAAAACTTCATTTTTAGAATCTGTTACTTTGTGGTTTATGAAACTAGATATAAAAAATTATTTGCCGCTCACTCTGTTGACATAACGTTAGTTACTCATTTTAGCCACATCTCAGAGACATGAAATAATATACAGTTAAAAAGCACTGACGATTTCAGAGGAAAAGTCTGGCAAATAAGCAAAAAACGGCTTTTTACTCTTTGTGCTATAGGGTAACCAGCTGGATTCATTCAAATGGGGTTAGAAATTGACTTCGAATTGATGGGCACCTATCAAAACCACTTCTTCGATAGGGAAAAATAGGATGTAAAATGTAATATGGCTATAGAGATGCGAGCATTGAATGTTCAGTTCTTTGTTGAGAATTTATGTGCATAGAACTAAATGAATTATTATCTTTATACTCTATAGAAATTTGATCAAATGATTAATAAAATAAAAATTGTAATAATTTTTGTATTCCTTATGATATTAAATTATTATTTTCCTTTTATACAAAAAAATAAAAATAAAATTAATAGCTGTTCACTATCAACTTTAGAGAGAACAATTTGCAGATCCTATAGTAAGTAAATGCTAAATTAACTACATGAAACTAATTCAGCTCTTCTATTAGAGCAATTAAAGGTAAACTAGGATTTGCACCCTAAAAGTAGTTGTGTATGAGGATAATGATTTTGGTTTCTATTTAACAACTTTACATCATCAGTTCTGTTGTTCATAGAGGGATAACTGGCATTTTTTAGTTATGTAGTCTACTTTCAATAATATTTTATAATTAAAAAAAAAAACAATTTGAAAGCGATTTTTCTAAAGCTTCGACGAAGTTTGAACGGTTCTATCTTCCAAACTGTCTATTGCATCGAGTTTTGCGACTTGTTGTTTTCTTTGGTAACAGATATAGAAGAGAAAAGTAAAACCAAATTTTGGTATAGTTTTAGAAATTCACTGCAAAAAGTGAAAATTAGTACTTTTTCAGCTTATTTTACAGTTATCACTTTAAATTTGCCTGTGAATTTTTAGATTTTGTCAATTTAAAACTAAATGAAATTATAATCTATAAATTTTTCTATACCTAATTGGGTAAATAATAAGTTGATTTTTTGTCTCTGACAACTGGTCTATATAACTTGTATCTCATACTTTTGTTCAAAAATTCCTTTCCTCAGTCAATATAGATATTTTAAATTGGATGATAACGCTGTTTAATTTTCACACGACGAAAACATTGATTAACAATTAGACATTTTTCATATATTGTTAGATATTAAGTCAGTTCTCAAAGATATTAAACAGTTAGAAATAAAAAAGTTTATAGATATATGGGCTCATTTGGGTGTAATCATTAAAATGGGGTTAGAAACTGAGTTTATTTGGATAAATGTCTATCCCGAAACCTTGTATGATAGCGTAAAACAGGATGCGAAAGGCAATATGGCTATCGAAAGGAGGGTATTCAATATTCAGTTCTTTGTTGATACATTAATTATCATCGTTGAAGAGAAAAAAAAGCTTAGATTGTTTTTAATAATTTTATACACATAGAACTAAATGAATAATTTCGTATGTATTCTTATGATATTATATTATTATTATTATTTCCCACACAAAAATTAAAAATATATGAAATCGCTGTTCACTATCTTTATTTCTAATTATGTAAACTTTAGGTTAGGTTTCTCTGAGAAACGGCCGATATAACGTTTGTCCCACACTTCCGTTCAAAAATTCCTCTTCCCAGTCAATCTAGATGCTTTGTGTTAGATGGCTAAACATAACGCTGTTATATTTTCACACGCCAAAAGACATTGATTTACGTGGCATGAAGTGGAAACTATGTTTCACCGAAAAATACAGCTAGTTGAAAGGAACAAATTTATTGGAGTTGTCGACAGAAAATCGTTGCTTTCAAGTCGCAATAATACTATATTTCTAGCAGAATTTTTCTACATATTATGTTGTATAAAAAGTAATGCATGTGACATGGAAGACTGGAAATTAAATTTATGATTATAACAGATTTAAATGCAGTTTATTTTTACCTTATAATACATTTATAGTAGACTTTTATTCTCTTCGTAAATCTCTAATTACTGTTTTGGCTAGATATTATTTTTGTCTTTCGGGTGAACAAAGTAAATAAGTGCAGAAGACCTGGTAAAACCTGGTAAAAAGTAAATCCGAACAATGCTTAGCAAGAGCCTATGATTCCTAATTTAGTGTTATTACCATTTATCTCTTCTTCTTTTTTTGGTTCGCTGTCTTTCTAGGAATGTCAAAAAAATATGGTTTTCGTTTTAAACTGCTAACTTATTTCTAAAAATCTTGACAGAGATCTATAACTTATTCTAGACATCCATGCAAATGCCATTTCCATTTCCCTTCTGTCTGTAAACCTAATCAAGGGAAGAACGATAAAAAACAACTAGTATTATCACAAGATCCTAAAAACCTCTTTTCAACCGTCCAATAAAAAACACAAGAGAAATAGCTCAAAATGTTGCTAGAATTCTCTGATGTAGGTATCTTGATTTTTTTTCTATTTTTTTTTCAAACATTGTGTTAATGTTTAATTCATGTAATAAACCAGACTTGTTGCAATATTGCATCTCATTGGTCACACTATTTTAATTAAATATTAGAGCTAAATCAAAGGTAAAAATTCTAAATTACTAAATAAAGTCAATACGCCAAAAATAGTTTATAAAATTAAAAAATAAAAAAATATAAAAAATAAAAACACAAAAATAGTATTAAAAGTCAACTTTAGTTTGTGCTAGTAAAAAAAAAAATACAAGACCAACTACCTATTGTCAAAAGACATAAAAGTAAGTGGGTTGGCAGCAAGTAAAAAGATAATTTAATGCTCTCATTTTGTAGTAAGTTTACTTTAATAAATTTCCATTTTCCCCGAATCAAAGTGTGTTGTTAAACGATATATATATATATATATATATATATATATATATATATATATATATATATATATATATATATATATATATATATATATATATGAATATCTAAGCAACATGTGTTATAGGTTTAGAATTTAGTTAATTAGTTAATGTTAAAAAAACGTGTTTAACTTTTGTATTTCCTGATATTTAAAATCCCAGTTAACCCATTTCCATTCAACTAGTAGTTTCGACAGAGATGTATAACTTAATCCAGTTGTCTATACAAATGATCTTTCAATTTTTAAACCTAATCAACGACAATTAGGCTCGGTGAAGTGTCTTCTCAAACTTTTTTAATGGGCACCAATTTGTTCTACCATATTGGAATCTCATCAGTCTACACTGATTTTTTTAAGATCACTTTTTTGTTCCGTCATGTTGAATTCGTACCAGTTTATTCCTATATTACATTTATTTTTTGTGAATAATTTAAACTCAGTTTAACAAGACATTTTTTTAAGTTTATTTTTTAAACAGTTTATTTGGTCGCCATTTTTAATTCGTACCACGATTTTACTAGTTTATCGTTATACTACACTTAACTCTCACACTAATTGTAATTAACCTAATAAGTTTTTTTTCAGGCTTATTTTAAAATTTTATTAGGTCGCCATCTTTGTTTCGTAACAAAATATTACCAGTTCATTTCTATTAAGACTTCATTTTTGTGCCAAATTTGAGGTAATTTAAATAATTAATTTCACACTGATAATTTTTTTAACATTTTACCAGGCCGCCATTATATTTCGCAATATTGGATATTTATCAAAATAATACCAGACCTTTAATTTTTGAACAAAATTTGAAGACAATCTGGTAACTATTGTTTTAGTTATGCCGCAAATTGAAAGATAGACAGATAGACCAACGGAATTGGGAAAATATGTTTTTGGGCACCTAGAAACGCTAATACTTGAAACTATGTAAAACCTTGGAGTAGGATTTTTTCATGATTAAAAACATTTTATTTGGGTGCAATTTGGTCCCTCCATGTTAAATCAATTTTACCAGTTCATCTCTATATTACACTTAATCTAATAAGTAGTTCTACCAGGCTGATTCTTTTTTAAATATTTTTTAAGCTGCCATGTTTCGACATCTTGGATTCGTAACAAAATTTTACCAGTTGATTTCCAAGTAATACTTGATTTGTGTGCAAATTTTCAGTATTTTAGTAATCATTTTTTTTAGCTTTCACGAGGTCGCCATTTTGGTTCGCCATCTTGGATTAGCACCAGAATTTTAACAGATAATGTCCACGAAAGATCTGATTTTTGTGTAAAATTTCAGATAAATTGTATATAGAGTAATAATTTTTTAACACATCATTTGGCCGCCATATTAGATTTTTACCAAAATACAACCATTCATAATCACACTTGGTTTTTGACTAAAGTTTCAAGTCAAACGGCTAGTAGTTTTTCAGTATCTAGGGACCCTGAAAGGCGAAGGTGTCAAAAAATCTCGGACGGTGATTTTTTCACGATTACAATACTTCCCTTTTACAAGGCAAGTAAAACGAAGGGAAAAGCATTTCCATTTCACGAAAATTTCCGGTAGATTGGCTCTACTATTATAAAAAAAAAACAACAACGGGCTACAATGAAATGCAATAGCCATTTTATCACTTGGCTAAACGTCGCGAGACCTCATTTCAACCATCAAATAAAAGACCCAAGAGAAAAGGCTCAAAATGTTGCTAAATGCCCCGTCAATTCGTTTTAAACTGCTAACCCATTTCCATTCAGCTAATAGTCTCGACAGAGATGTATAACTTAATCTAGTCATCCATGCAAATGACCTTTCCATTTCCCGTCTATTTGTAAACTTAATCAAGGGGAGAACGACAAAAAACAACTGTATTTTATCTTCGTACAGCATTGGGGATGCTTGATTTATCTAAAACGAGGGTTGGTTTTTTGCTGTGCAAAAAGCATATTGAAATATATTACACATATCACGGTGTTTTTTGTTTTCATTGCTTATATCTTTTGTATATTTTATCGAATTTTCACTTTAAGCTTAATGTTAAATGATCTGTAAACTGAGCGATATACGTTCGCATTACATGTTATAATCTACAGGGTCTTCCAGCCAAAACTTTTTATTACACCTTTAAATTCTACCTCAAATGTTAGATTAATTTTGTATAATGAACTCTCTTTTCCAAAATAATTTTTTTTAGAGGTATTCACATTCATCCTAAGTTAACCATTTAACATTTTTAGTATTGTAGGGTAGAAGCATCAGTTGTGGCTATTCTCCCGTTTGTAGCAATTTCTAGTAAAATTCGTTAATTGTAAGATATTTAATAGACCTAGCACTCATGTCTAGGCATACATTCATAAATAAATATATCTAGCGTCATCTACATCAAAAAGCAAGTAACAAAGGTGGCGCAGTTGTGAGCTATGTTCTATCTAAAATCCTAAACAGTTTTGCTTAGGATTGCGATGTAAGTTCTCATTTTATAGCAAAAAATTTAATTAGTAATTACAAATTCTTCTAAAAAATGTGAGTATAAACTGTTGCTTATAGGCTAAACATAGCTGCTTTATATAAATATAGAGATGGCTACAAATGGAACAATTGTTTAATTTATTTTTATATTTGTGACCATGAGAGGCCAGAAAAAGGTCAGAGAAAAACCAATTGTGACCAAACCATAAACATGTTACAATATTGGGTTTTACCTAAATCACCTAAGCAGCCACAATGTTTTTTTCTGCTCGTGTTGAAAAATAAAACCTCAAATTGTGTCCTGTTTGTTTTCATGAAACTTTTTTAATACAGTTTTTTTAACATTATGTTCGTTTTCTTCTTTATATTTTCGTTTCTAGCAGAAGTTTTTTTTTGCGAAATTAGATATGTCTGATAAAAGAGATTTGTGCTGATCCTGAAAGGAGTCTTTGCAAGCTGCTCTGCATGTAATCAAGAAAGAAAATATGATAGTTTCAACTGCTTGCAAGGCGTTTAATGCTAATTTAAGCCCAAGCAAATTAACTCATGTGCCAGAGTTGACAGACCTGAAGGAATCCCATACAAAGATTAAATAAGCTTTATTAAAATGACTCGTTTGGAACAATGTCTTCGTTCATTTTATATGTGTTTAAAGCTTGCTTTTAATTTTGTATATTTTTTTGATTATTTTATTTTATATATATATATATATATATATATATATATATATATATATATATATATATATATATATATATATATATATATATATATATATATATATATATATATATATATATATATATATATATATATATATATATATATATATATATATATATATATATATATATATATATATATATATATATATATATATATATATATATATATATATATATATATATATATATATATATATATATATATATATATATATATATATATATATATATATATATATATATATATATATATATATATATATATATATATATATATATATATATATATATATATATATATATATATATATATATATATGTATATATATATATATATATTTTGTTAATGATTTTCTTGGGTATAGGTTAACTCATTGAGAAGTAAAACTATAATTTAATCGACGTTTCGCTCATTTTATTGAGCTTTCTCAAGATATTAGATTAAATAAGCTTTATTAAAATGACTCGTTTGGAACAATGTCTTCGTTCATTTTATATGTGTTTAAAGCTTGCTTTTAATTTTGTATATTTTTTTGATTATTTTATTATATATATATATATATATATATATATATATATATATATATATATATATATATATATATATATATATATATATATATATATATATATATATATATATATATATATATATATATATATATATATATATATATATATATGAATCCTAGTCGTGACTGACTAATTAAGCAGAAAAATACTAAATTAGTGGGGATGCAGTCAAAGAAAACCAAAGGCCTAGTTCAAAAGATGAACCCTTTATTGTATAGTCAAGCTTTCGGGATTATTTACCCCTTCTTCAGGACATTTCTACAAAAAATTTTAGAAAAAGAAAACCACGTTAGTAACTAATTCTAGAATTTTGGCTTTTTATATAACTCACCAATGTGGGTTTAAAATAAAAGCAAGATTGCATTCCATCAAACAAGAATTTATGTAATGTCTATTCTAAAACAAACCATCACACTTTGGAACATTTAAATTACGAAAATATTGTTATTTAACTGTTATTACATGATTAAAAATTAAAAAAAATTGAGGGATTATTGAAAACGAACGTTCATGAGGAACGCCATTATGTTACTTAAAACAGGTTGTGTTGCCGTATAAAACGATTTAATTTTTAAGATGATGAAATTACAAGGAAAACAAGGTGTGTAATAAGGATAGAGAATTGTTTTGTTAGATGTAAGCGACAAAGAAAGGAGAGAACTATACGACTGAACGTCGGTTACTCTGAACACGCGAAAGGTGATGGAGTGTTGCCTACATTAAGTGAAGGGCTATATACTGCCCAACGCAGTTTTAATCTCTACTAAATTTAAATAAATATATTTGAACATGAGAAGAACAAAAAATTAGTTAATGCTTTTTTTTTTTTTTTTTTGTGCCTAATTATCTGTTATGGAAACATAATTTTATTATTAAATGATGGAAGGGAGATTTAAGGAGTTATATTAAGTTCTATTTTTTTTATAATTATAAAAATTTTGAAACAAAGTAGAGGGACGGAAAACAGAGAGAAACTCTTTCACTCGTCAGGGGCGGGAGCGTCCAAGCACTGGTATTTGTTTTTATGTAATTTTAGGATGTAGCTGTAAATGGTACTCAGACCTTGAGTATCACTTTTTTTATTCATCACTGGATCCTGTGAAATTATGTGAATCATCTCTAAGAACGTGCGTTTGTAATATGATGAGGCTCTGTCAAGAATCTCAACATTATTCCAGTTAAGAGAATGGTTGTTATTAATAAAGTGTTCACTCAGTGCACAGGACGGTACCCCTCCCCGACAGTCACTTTTATGAGATGTGATTCTGCCCTTAAGGCTCCTAGACGTTTGCCCTATGTATACTAATTCACATTCGTTACAAGGAATTCTGTATACTACATTGTGGTTTTCAAGAGAGGACAAAGGTGTTTTAGTTTTTGTGAAAAGAAGAGATAAAGTCTTCTGTTGTTTTCTCGCTATTTTCACATCTGTATCTTTAAAAATATTGATCAATTTATTAGTGAGATTATCTATGTATGGAAGAGAGAAAAAACGTTGTGATGTATGAGGAGAAATATCATCCTGAGTCGACAATTGTATATTTATGTTACTAGGTGTGTTAACAGAAGAATGAGAAAGTAGTGGGCTTGGATGAAAGTTAGGATCTCTAAAATTATCAGTTATGTTGTGTTCAGTTTGGAACAAAATTTTTAGCACTAGCTTTGGGGGGTATGAATTTTCTAAAAAAATGGTTTTTAACTGTTGTAACACTTGATGTCTTTTAGTAGGATGAGAAAGTTTAACGGCTCTAGTTTTCATGCCTATAATTAGATTGGTTTTTGTTCTAGCAGGGTGGTAGGAATAGTAGCTGATGAATCTGTTAGAACAGTATGGTTTTCTATACCATTGTGTTAGTAAAACATTGTCATCTGACCTGATGACTAACATGTCGAGGAAAGGAATGCTGTTGTTTACTTCCTTTTCACATGTAAATTGTATGTGTTCATTAAATGAATTAAACAGATCAAGAGCAAAATCTATTCTATCCCTGGGGAGCGCAAGTAAAAGATCATCTACGTAGCGTTTGACGAACGGTACGTGGAAAGGCATAAGATCTAGGCAATACTCAATTAAGTCATCCAAGACATAGTTGACTAGAATAGGAGAAATAGTTGACCCCATAGGTGTACCAAAAATCTGTTTATAATAACTGTCATTAAAAATTAGGATATTAGAGTCAAAAATAAACTTCATTAATGTTTCAAATAGTTCATAATCCATGCCACAAAACTGGGATATGTGTTGCCACTTTTCTTTTAGACTATTTATTATGACATTCAATGGCAGATTAGTGAAGAGCGAAACAACATCAAAACTGACTATTACATAATCATTAGGTAGTTGATAATAATTAACAAAACTACTAAAGGCAAAAGAGTCTTTGACATAATAATCATTTTCTGTATCATATGCACGAGTAAGGAAATCAGAAATATATGAAGCCAATGCACCGTTGGGACAATTAATAGCGGAAACTATAGGTCTCACAGATAGTGTGGGCTTATGTGTTTTAGGAAGAGTGTAGAATCTAGGGGCTACCGTGTTATAGGTAGTCATTTTAGTTGCCATTACTCCATCTATGATCCCTTTGTCCTTAAGTTGTTTAGCTAGTTTATTAGCTTTAAGCTGCAAGGTATAAGTAGGGTTGTTATTAAGTTTTTTGTAATATTGTGTATCATCTAATAATTGTTGACTTTTAATCATATAATCTTCCTTATACATTGCAACCGTAGCATTTCCTTTATCACTACGTACAATAAATAAATCTGGATGGTCCTTAAGAAAGCGTTTAGTTCTATTAAAAATATTATTAAAATGTGGATTGATATTGTGATTCTTATGTATGAAGTTAGTTATGACATTGGTGAATTGAGCTCGGTAGCAGTCTTTCTGTTCTTGTGGAAAACTATGTAAAATGCATTCTAGATCTGAGAGGATGTGAGGAATGTTAATATCTAAACTCGAAGGAGGAATGCTAAATTTAGGTCCTAACGAGAGGAATTGTGTGACTTCTGAAGGAATGTTGATATTAGTTAAGTTTTTAAACCATTTATTTTGTGTTTTAATTAGATTTATATTGTTATCTTTCAATTGTTGGATTTTGTGAATATTATTAGTTTTGATATTGTTAAAAAGTTTATTAGATTTAATTGTCAATCTTCGATTGTATTCATTTAAAATGTAAGGAGGAAGAATTTTCAATAGTTGTTCAGTAATATTTATAACATTGCTATTTACTTTCTTAAGTTCACAGAAAGTTACTTGTATCTCGAGATTTAATATTTTTCTACTTAACCTTTTATTAAAATTCTGTATCCTGTTTCCGAGAGATCCTTGTGTGTGATGTAAAAGACAGTTCACGTTCTTTGTTCCATTAGTGATATGGTTAGGCGACAGGTCGTGTTGTCTGCATTTAAGTAAAAATATTCTTCTATTCTTCAGGGATGCTTGCTTGTTGGATATATTGGCCAAAGATTTTAATAACACCACGGTGGGAGTACCATATTGTTGTTGTATGTCGGAAAAAAACCCCATTTCTGTAAAAGAGTGAATCCTAGTCGTGACTGACTAATTAAGCAGAAAAATACTAAATTAGTGGGGATGCAGTCAAAGAAAACCAAAGGCCTAGTTCAAAAGATGAACCCTTTATTGTATAGTCAAGCTTTCGGGATTATTTACCCCTTCTTCAGGACATTTCTACAAAAAATTTTAGAAAAAGAAAACCACGTTAGTAACTAATTCTAGAATTTTGGCTTTATATAACTCACCAATGTGGGTTTAAAATAAAAGCAAGATTGCATTCCATCAAACAAGAATTTATGTAATGTCTATTCTAAAACAAACCATCACACTTTGGAACATTTAAATTACGAAAATATTGTTATTTAACTGTTATTACATGATTAAAAATTAAAAAAAATTGAGGGATTATTGAAAACGAACGTTCATGAGGAACGCCATTATGTTACTTAAAACAGGTTGTGTTGCTGTATAAAACGATTTAATTTTTAAGATGATGAAATTACAAGGAAAACAAGGTGTGTAATAAGGATAGAGAATTGTTTGTTAGATGTAAGCGACAAAGAAAGGAGAGAACTATACGACTGAGCGTCGGTTACTCTGAACACGCGAAGGGTGATGGAGTGTTGCCTACATTAAGTGAAGGGCTATATACTGCCCAACGCAGTTTTAATCTCTACTAAATTTAAATAAATATATTTGAACATGAGAAGAACAAAAAATTAGTTAATGCTTTTTTCTTTTTTTTTTTTGTGCCTAATTATCTGTTATGGAAACATAATTTTATTATTAAATGATGGAAGGGAGATTTAAGGAGTTATATTAAGTTCAATTTTTTTATCATTATAAAAAATTTTGAAACAAAGTAGAGGGACGGAAAACAGAGAGAAACTCTTTCACTCGTCAGGGGCGGGAGCGTCCAAGCACTGGTATTTGTTTTTATGTAATTTTAGGATGTAGCTGTAAATGGTACCAGACCTTGAGTATCACTTTTTTTATTCATCACTGGATCCTGTGAAATTATGTGAATCATCTCTAAGAACGTGCGTTTGTAATATGATGAGGCTCTGTCAAGAATCTCAACATTATTCCAGTTAAGAGAATGGTTGTTATTAATAAAGTGTTCACTCAGTGCACAGGACGATCTTCTCCCACAGTCACTTTTATGATGTGATTCTGCCAAGGCTCCTAACGTTGCCTAAATGCAGACCAATCTCATATTCAAGGAATTCTAGCAAGACCAACCTGAACCAGGTACACAACATAA
>JAUTXW010002664.1:0-47619 GCA_030620095.1 Kuschelorhynchus macadamiae | reverse complement strand
AGTGTTATGTTTAACATCCTTATTCAATGAGTAGAATTCTCGTATTGTGCTAAACAAAAACCAAAGGGGTGTGTGTTTGTAGTTACTAGCCTGAAATGATATACAGATATATAAACTATGGGGAGAAGGGCTATGTTTTTTTATACGAGTTAAAAGTCAAATTAACAAAATTGTGAGGGTAGAAGTCAAAATTATATTGAACTCTAGGGGTTTAAAATCGGAATTTAACAACATATCAAGTTTAAAGGAGAAATATTAACAAAATCTAGTTTAAATTGGGAATTTATCAAAATTCTGAGTTTACAGAGGAGGAATTTAATAAAATTCTAGTTTAGAGTCAAATTTCTCACTGATTCTTAAGTTGAATTCGAAATGTAACAACATTATAAGTGAAAGGCGTAATTTAACGAAAATGCTTAAATATGTGTAGAATTCAGAAATTATCGAAAATTCTGAGTTTAGAATCAGAATTTAGTAAATTTCATATTTATAAGTTTAAAGTAAGAATAAAAAAAAGTATTAGTTGAATTCGGAATTGAAATACTCACAATCGCAAAGCCAAATATACAAATTCTTTTAGACTTTTGTTAAATTAGGACTTTTAAACTCAGAATTTTCTATAAATTCTTATTTTAAGCTCAGAATTTTATAGAGATTATTTACTTTAAACTGAGCATTTTGTAAATCCCGACTTTTGAATCTCAGAATTTAATTCTGAGAATTTTCTTAAATTCCAACTTGATTTAGATGTTGTTAAATTCCTATTTTAAGCTCAGAATTTTACTAAATTCTGACCTTTGAACTGACGTTTGTTAATCTTCGACTTTAAAATTAGGAAAATATACTAAATTTTCAGCTTAAATACAATGTTGTTAAATTCCGACTTTAATCTCAGTATTTTGCTAATTTTCTACTTTAGGTTTCGGATTTTTCTACTAAATTATGACTTTGAACTTAGAATGTTGTTAAATTCCTACTTTAGGGTTTGAGAATTTTACTAAACCGGACCTTAAACTACGACATTTTGTTAAATCCCGATTTAAACTCAAATTTAATTCCTACTTTGAATTTTGTTAAATTCCGACTTAAAATCAGAATTTTTTACTAAATTTTGACTTCCAAAACACAGAAAGTTGTTAAATTCCAAGAAGTTAAAAACAGAATGTATAAATTCAATTTTAATCTCATATTTTCAATTTCCTACTTTAAGCTCAGAATTTTCCTAAATTATGAGTTTAAACTGAGAGTGTTGTTAAATTCCTACCTTGAGCGAATTTTACTAAAATTGTGACCTTAATTTGAGCATTTTGTTAAATCCTCCCAACTTAAACTCAAATTTAATTACTCCTTTTAAACTTTGTTAAATTCCGACTTTTTTTACTAAATTTTGACTTTAAACACAAAATGTTGTTAAATTCCGACTTTAAACTCAGTATTTTGCAAATTTAAGCTCACAATTTTTCTGAATTATGACTTTAAACTCAGCATTTTGTTAAATCCCGCTTTAAACTCAGAAATTAATTCCGACTTTAAACTCAGAATTTTTCTAAATTCCTACTTTAAGCTCAGAAGTTTACTAAATTGTTACTTTAAACTCAACATTTTGTTAAATCCCGACTTTACACTAGAATTTTACTGAATTCTTACTCTAAACTCAAATTTAGTTAAATTCCGACTTTATCCCTAAATTTTTTAAATTCCCACTATAAAATTCAGAATTTTACTAACTTCTGAGCTTTAAACTTAGAATTTAATTCCTACTTTAGCTCTAAAATCAGAACTGTTAGTTAAATTCGGCATTTGTATACTCAAGAATTTTACTGGTAAATTCCCTCTAGTTAAATTCACTCAAATTTTGTTAAATTCCGTCTTTAAACTCAGAATTTTACTGAATTCTTACTTTAAACTCATAATTTAGTTAAATTCCGGCTGAATATTCAGAATTTTGTTAAATTCCGACTTTAAAACTCAGAATTTTACTAACTTCTGACTTTAAAGTCAGAATGTTGTTAAATTCCGATTTTAAACTTAAATTTAAAAAAAAAAAAAAAATGTAGCCCTTGTACGCTTCTGTTGTACACTTTTGATTTATTTTTCCAATATTTTTTACCGATTTAAACTCGATCTAGAATGCCATAGGAGATTACATTTTTCATGTTTATCTCAAGTTGGCCGTGATTGATAGATACTCCTGAAAACAGTTGAAATTTCATGTGATATCTGTCAAAGTAAACTGTTGCATTAGGCGTTGCATGATTGGGAAAGTGGCATCACAATCGACAGACAAATCGAAACTGTACAAAAAAATGCAAAAAATATTCAGTCAAACATTTCAAGTTCATGTCACACGTGACCCTATTGAAAAGACAAAAAAACGAATGATTTATACAAGTTCCCCTAAACTAAATTTTTCTTATCCATCGTATTTCTGGTCAAGTCCAGTTTGTGACACCCTGTATTATGTACTTATAACTGGATTTCGGTTTTTAATCCGTAAAAACAAAGAAGTTAAAAATATTGTGGATATTTCCTGAAAATGTTTAGTTTAACATAATTTTTTCATTGTGGTCAATGATTTTGTTTCCATTTTTTGAAGTGAGGTGGTTAAATGAGGTGACAATACCTAATTCTTATTTTTGGACAAAAAATTCTCTATCAGCATCTTATGAAAGCCTTTAGATAAAAATGAAATATAAAAGCATATATATACACAACAATCCATAGTGCCTGATATTTAAAATAAAGTACTATTGTAAACATTAGATTGATGAACAAATTATTAATATAAAAAAAAGCACTTTTTAGGATCATTTATTCTCACTGTTTACCAAACATCATCCGATACATTGGGCAGCCTTCAAATGCTTAGAAACAATGTATCGAAATTGTAGTCATTTTTGTGCAATTGTTACGCATCGCCTTTTTTACCATTCAGTCATTTTGTTTTTTTTAAACATTGTATAGAGTTTTAAGACTTTTAATTTAGAATGTATGGTAGATTTGAATTTTCCGAACAGGAGAAAAAATGTATAGTGACCTACAGTCTGATAATAAATACACTATAACTGATAATTTAAATATACAAAATTAAACCTAAACCTTAAAAAAATGAACTCCTTTCATAAAAGTAAGAAGAAAATTTCGCATAAACATAGGTAGATACGTAAAGGTTTCGTTTTAAGGTATAGCACCCTGTAATGATGCTGCCAAAAAAAAACTTATTTTTTGTTATTAAAAAAAAACTCCTTATTTATTAGGTAACTAATTTTAGGTAGTACTATTATGTATCATCTTTACAGGGTTGTATTTTGAAAATAAAAAGTTTTGCAGTCATACTTTATAGTTTTTTTACATGCCCTTTAAATGAAAAAATGAAGCACTTTATTGGTATTTCTAATGTTTAAACAGCTAACGGTAAATAAATAATTAAATATTTTAAGGCTTATGTATATATAGGGTCTTGCACTTAAAATGAACACAAGCTCGATTATTTTTTAACGGGTCTTTTGCATTTTTAGTGTAATTATAGGGACTTAAGAAGTGCATGTTTTCATCTGGTTTAAGTTGCTATACCTGATTTTGTTTTTAGGGGGGCATAATTGAAATATTTTCAAGTGTAAACTCCCTGTAGGAAAAAATATATTTCAAATCTAATATCAGATGTGAATTGTTCACAATCTAAAATATTCAAATACCAAGTTTAGAAAATTATATGACAAAAATACGTTCCGACTTCATCACACAAAACCATCTTCAAGTTAATTCGCCTTGCTGAGTGGCGCCATTTTTTTGAAACGGTTTTCCAAATATCGACGAAAAAATGGCAATGACATAAGTTTGATAGCTCCTATCATGACCAAACTTGGTGTTTGGATGTTCTAGTTTGCAAACAATCATCCATAGCTGTTATTAGATTTGAAGAATTCTCTCCTACAGTGAGTTTATTCTTGAAAATGTGTTATTTCCTTCCCCAGAAAAACGTACGTAAATAAAACTGCCTCGTAACTCCACATAATCACACCAGAAATGAAAATGATAATAAATAACCGATATCGGCTTGTGTTCATTTTAAGTAAGACATTCTGTATATATCTGGTGCCCCAAAATAGTGGCCCACCCTTATAACTTTTTCGTTTTTAAGATATTTAAATGTAATTTTCGGAGTTTAAATACGACAAATTTCTCATTCTTTACGTTCCCGGCGTTGCAATATCTTGTTTAAATTCGGATTTGTGGCTAGAAACTTTTGACTTTAAATGGACACCCTATATAGTATGATCTTTTGGTATGTTACATATTGTATACCTAAATTCAACTACTTTCGTGAAAATGGCGTCTCAAAATTTCCATCTTGGGTCTTTTGGAATTTATAATAAAACGGCTTCTACTTTCCTATTTTAATGTTTTTGAATCTATATTTTAGAAGTGTCAAAATTTGACATTGTCGGCTTTTTTTAAAGAGATAGGAAAGTTCAAGTGATTTGTTTGGCCGATAGACAGTTCTAAAATGTGCAAAATAAGGATTTTCAGGTGGCGTATTCTCGAAAACAAGTTAATTTAATTTGAAGCAGAATTAAAAAAATCAAAGTAATATGTAATGGTGTCTTAGTGAAAAATAAAAAAATTAGTAGCAAAATATGCAGAATTTAGCTTTATTTATCTTCCAAAATTTCATTATTCAAGTTATAAGGGTGAGGCAAAATTGTAACTATAGACTTTTTGTTTATTCATAAGAAATGCCTTATATTGCTTTTTTAGGGGCAAATAACACATATTTGATGTTTTCTTTAATCTTAATAGTAAACTGATATCTCTTATATATTTCTCCAAAACTAATAATTATTTTCAGGCTGTTAATCACTATGAAAATATGAATGAATTAAAACAAGATTTTTAATCATTGACTTTATTTTTAGCCAAGACTGTTTATTCATTCCATTTTTAGTGCATTTGTCCCCACGTCTATACTTTGTAAGTGGAAAAACGACCAATTTTTTCATTAACATTAATTTCATAGATATAGAATAATTTGTAAGCCGACTTAACATTCTGGAAACAGCTGCTGATAAAAGTATCTTTATTCCAGTCGAAAAATCTGTAAAAATTTATTTTTGGGTATTGCATTAATTTTTTTTAAGCAGCTTCAAATAAAAATCCATTTTTGCGAAGGTAGCAAGCAGTGCCATAATGGCGTCACATTTAATTTACCTGTATACAAACTGTTTCCTTTTAACAAGCCATAGTTTTGAATGTAATTGACTTTTACTTATATTATGCTGCGGCTCATATAAACTACCGAGCTAAGAATAATTTTATAAAAATTTTGCTGCCTTTTTTAAAGCCGAATATCTCTGGTTTCAACAAAACAAATTTGAGTTGAATAGATACTGTATTATTGAAGCTTGGGCCTAACTAGTATTGTAATAAAATTGTAACGTTCTGTTATACAGGGTGTTATACAATGTGATGCAGAATTTCGAAAATCTTACCCCGCCCGTTACCCCTTTATATTGATACCTATTTTATTCTTCAGTTAATTTCATCATCATCATATTCGTTAACTATGGGACTATTTCGCCAATTTTTAAGATATGTTATAATTGCAGAAGGCCGTAAGTGTTCAAATTGATAAAAAAATAAAGACACTTTAAAGCTTATGCGTTAAAATCCATTCCACGAATTCCAGATTTTTTTTTGCATTTATGTTATCAAACATGCTGATATTTAAAAATAAATTAATTTTAGTATGAAGACTATACATGGGATTCTTCTACGCATCGGCAGATTTTCCTAATTGTACTTGTTTTATAGACCAAAATAAGTAACGTGTACCACTTTTGCGGGTTTGCATTATTGTATTAATATATTTTTTAAATTTGGATGCCTCATAGGATTCTCGCTTGGATCCGAGTCACAATGTTAAATTAAGTAAAAACAATTTGTTTCTAAATATATCCTACTTAGACCACCCTGCATATGTTTATAAAGTTTTTTCTCTACTCTTTTTGTCAATTTCACAGATTGGGATGCAAATTTTCACTTAAAAAATTTTTCCGTGGGCCTAGAGATATATAAAAAACTTTCGAAATTTGCACGACATTTTACAACACCCCCTATACTTAGAGGAGATAGTAATTTAAGTGAAATAATAGTCTATTCAACGCAAGAAATCCCAGACCACTATCACCACTTATACACATATAGAACGTTATTTAGCTTCGACTTCTTAGGCCTCAAAAAGATAGTTGGGAATGCGTTAGAAGGTGAGTATAATGAAACACATGTCATCTAGAGAGTGATATTTTGACATGCATATTCCTCTTTTACTTTTTCAGATATAAAAAAGTGTAAATATAAACCTTGTAGATTATGTGGACAACTTTTATTAATATGACAAAAACAAAACGGCATCGAAAACCTACTGTAATTGCACATATTACAACATATATACGACCTATGTTTTTATGACGATAGAAAAGATCTTTTATTCCTGATTTCACAAATATAGTGGGCCAACGAAAACTTCCACTATCCAAGTTTTATAGCCGTTGCTAAACAAAATCTAAAAACGCTCGGACCCGTTAATTGGTTTTTAATGGGACATATTTCTAAAGTATTTTTATTAATTTAAATTGCACTTCCCAGGGGAGGCGTTACTCAGCCTCAAAACCTTAAATAAAAAGGGGTGCCGAGTAAAACCTTGTTTTAAAGAGCTTTAAATTATCTTTCCAAAGACACATACGTTTTAAAAGTAAGTTGTAAGTAAATGTTGAAAATCTCAATCTCCATACAACAATAAAGTACCTTCTCAAAGTGTTGTAGGGCATTCTGAAGTACTTATGGTGTTATTTGTCGGCATTCGTGTATAATCCGCTTAACTAAGCGAGTTAAATCGGGGGAACGAGCTGGCTACTCAGTAGGGCTTCTTCTACCGACCCATAATAGCATAATAATTATTTCTAAAGAAGAGACAAATAATTTCTACCTTTACTTCAACAAAATAGGTCATTTTTGCGTTATAAAACGCTGATATAGTAAACTACTCACTTTAACGAACTACTAGCTGGCTCGGCAGATCTTGTTCTGCCTTTTCCGTTAGATGATATAGATCATTTTCCAGTGAATTTATAAGAATATGGGGTGCATCCACCACATTGTCCAGAAATGTTATTGAAGAAAAACATATTGGTTTTATAGAGAAAAGACGCAATAAAACAATAAAAAAAATAATGTTGAAAGGTCTCAGTAACCAGATGCTCATTAAACAAATCATGTAAATTGGGGCAGAACAATTCCCTCGCGAACTAGCTAAAAATCTGGGATAAGTATTTTAAATATATAGATTTGTTATTATTAAAAGGACTGTGGTATTTCATCTGGCTATTCTTTTCAAGTGACCCTTTTCTTTGGTGGTGTTTACATTTTATTTTTTCTATTCATTTTTGATGGGCGGTGGTGAAATGTATAAAAATTCCTCAGAAATCTGTCTCCCTAAAATCAAAATTGCCTAGTCCGAGTGTTTTTCAATTTTTTAAGTAACCCGCAATAAAATTAGAAGGAAATATTTCGATAGTCCACCCTGTATAATATGGTTTGCTTTAGTTGTTTTTAATTAACCAGTTTTACACATTGGTAAAAAGTAATTTAGGATTGTGAGTGCTAAGATGTACCCTTGGATAACATTAAAGGAAACAAACTGAATCTGTTTTGTGCGAATATAATACTAATTTTGTTTATTTTAACATGATCGATGCTGTGATGATGTTTTTGGTCATAACAGTTAAAATATATTCAGCGTCAAAATCTTCAAGTCTTGTATTGCCACTTTCTCGTATTAAAAAAATAAAGGGCAGCATGCCAAAATAGAAAAACCACCCTATACAACATCACGACATTGGCATACCATTAGCGTATTTGCAGAGAAACCAAATAAGCCAGGACAATATTACACAAATCAGTTATGATAAGGAATATCACATCGTGATGCTTAGGTGCCTGTAATTATTGATATTTTTCATAAAATCATCCAAAAAAAATCATCCAAAAAATAACAATTGTCTAGAGTACCGAACATTCGTTTTTTTTTCTTAATTAAAATGAAGATCTTTGGAGATGAGTCCGGTAGAAAAGCGTTGATAAGGTTCAAAATCGGAAAAACCCCTTAAAAATTGGCTGTCAATATTTTTGGCGACTTTATATATTTGAAACATTGTACCTCTGCGCGAAGTTAAAAATGTATTGGTAAACGGAATTTAGGCAGCATCCTTGAAAATTCTTTTCGATACATGACCATTTTGACCACCCCCTCAGAACATTCGAGGAGATACAAGCAACGACTATCTGGACCTATATGGGTAAACAAGTCTGTTCTGTTAAAGTGCTGTTCAGCAGATAAATCGTCAGGCAATTGTTTATATATGTTCGTCAATTATTTTTTGTATGATTTTATGCAAAATAACAATACTTAGATATTCTTAAGCAAATCACCCAATCAGTTTCCTTATATACACCACATCTTTAAAAAAATGCCTACTATGTGTAATTTTCCTGGTTTTGATGTACCGTGTGTCCAATTAACTTAAGTCGTTAACCGGTATTCACACAATTATGGGGAAAACTATTTATGGGTATATCGGCCAAGAAAAATCGCTTAAAATTATATTTAAGTTCGAAAAATTGCCGCTAGGGGGCGTAACAGCAACTTAAAAATCGAAATGCCGATTTTCTCTTGAATTTTCCCAATTAAATTTTGTCGAAAATATAAGCATTTTACTCTGCAGGTAATTATGCAACTTTTTGCTATTTATAATTTTTTTTATTTTCAATAATAAAGTGGTGGGGGAAGGTCAAACTTTTTGTGCCAAAGTTATCTACTATTGTTTTTTTTTAGTTTTTCTAAAATTGTAGGCTTAGTTGAAATGGTCATGGTCGTCACTTTTTCTCTTCTACAAAAATGAATAATGGTAAATAGCAAAAAATTGCATAATTACCTTAATTAGGAAAATTCAAGGGAAAATCAGCATTTCAATTTTTGAGTTGCTGTCATGCCCCCTAGCGGCGATTTTTTTTAAAGAAAAGTTTGACCTTTCCTTACCACTTTATTAATGAAAACACAAAAAAAAATGATAAATAGCAAAAAGTTGCCTAATTACCTTAATTGGGAAAATTCAAGGGAAAATAAGCATTTCCGTTTTTGAGTTGCTGTCACGCCCACTAGCGGCGATTATTCTTAATACTTCATTATTGTGTGATCAACGGTTACCGAGTTATGGCTGGAGACCATTCTTAATTGGACACTCGGTACATTCACAGAATTTAATTAATTAAGAATGACTCAGTCTCGAAAAGACTAGCAAACTTAAATATTTTATAAAATGTCAGAAATTGTAAATAGCATTAAACCCTTTGTTTTTAATACTAATCAATCTACCTCCTGTAAAACCAAATTTTCTACAACTCTATAATGCAGCAAAATTCAGGATTGTCGATTAGCACCATAATAATGTTTCGAAATTCAATAGTTTAAGTTAAATTTTGGAAGATGAGATGTACTTTTTCTACATTTATGATATTTATTGGCAGCTGTAAGTACCTACAATGTATATACTATGTCAAAAACTATTATACAAAATATATAATAGAATTAAGATTATTACAAAAGATAATATGAATTTATACATAGTGTATATAGATTTTTTATAATAAATTATTTAAAATCTGTTAGTACGTGTAGTATATAAGGTTTTAGTCAGTGGGTTTAGGTCAAATGTTTATAACAAGGGATTTTGTACAGGAAGCATACCTCCATAGTTGTTTTTCTCACGAAAATATTACACTCTAAATAAGATAGAAGTATATATCTGATTAAATCTACTGTCCGGAAGAACAATTAATTTGGCGTTCCCACAGTTTAAAAAAAATTGAATGATTGCAGACCATAGAAAATGTTTGACTTTCCGTAATGGAAAATATTTAAATCCTAATATACTAAGGAAAAAAAAAATTGCCTGATGCATCAAAACTGATGGTAACATTGATATAAAGGATTCACCTGGTTAATATAAAACTTATTTGTCCTACGAACATATGTCTAATTTACGGCCCTTCAAAGTTTTTGCAAAAAAATTTAATTTTATTAATTACTCCTGAGAATTTTTTTTATATGCTCCTTTCAACTCAACCAGAAAAAAATCTAAAAAACAAAGTGGTAGTTTAATTGGGTTTGCTGTTTTCTAGCCAGCTTAGCTGCGAAAAGGAAAAGTACTCGGGACATCATAAGACTAAGAAAGTACGGCTAAACATATGTTTTCTTTGTTCTTTGTATTTTTCTTCTACGAGCGCTTCAGTTTATTGAGAAAATTCTCACTTTTAAGAAGGAAACAATTAAAGCCGTATTTTCTTATTTCTTATTTCTATATTGTTATGTCTCATTTCGTTTTTCCTTTGCCAGTTTAAGGTGGTAAGAATTCAGCAATCCCTTGTAAAACTATTCTCTGATTTTTTTTATTTTTTCTGCTTCAGAGTTGACTAAAGCATTTTCAAAAACCTAAGCCAACAAAATTTGCTTTCTTATTGTTAAATAGTAATTATTTTTTTTTCAAAATCTTTAAAAAGCTGAAAGTGGTGCGTTTAGGACATATAAAGACAAAAAAGTCTAATTTAACATGTGTTTTAATTTTTGCTATCAGACCTGGGACATCCTGTATCTTGAAAAAATTTATACGGCAATTTACATATTTTTATTATTTTCAAAATTGAGAAAAGTTGTAAGTCTATAAAGGATGTCTCCTTTATAAATATCCTTGTTTCCTAACTAATTTGAACTAAACTCTTAATTGCGTGGCCATCGTAAGTATATTTGAAAATAAAAATTAATTTTATTTTGTTCATTAGATTCAAAAATCAACTATAAAAAAAATTGTTTACTGTATTTTGGTTTGGCTTTGCACTAAGTCGATAATGGCTTAAAATTAATTTTTATTTATTTATTTGTATTATACATTCCAGAAACTGTAAGAAAAACTTAATACTCCTCATTGTGTGAATATGCAACTTAGTAACTAAAATAAATACATTTTATTTACAACCGAGTATTATTTCTTGAGAGACATTCAAAAGTTTCCCAAAGTTTCTTGAACGGTTCTAGAAGTAAATTTCAGATGCTATTAGGGATTTCATGCAGGAAGAAAGAAACGTCTCTCAGAATCTTGTAAAATGCATCCTACCATCGAACTAGGAAGCTCACGCTGAACATTCAACAAACGTGCTTATACTTAACGTGTTTGAGAATCAGAAATGTTGATCAGCCCCGTATTTCAAAATGTTTTGGGACATAATGAAATGGGTTGTACTTTGCATGTGGCAATAATAGATTATTAATCTTAATTTAGAGGCACAGGAATTTTACGCATTTGTATCAACGTGAAAAATTATATGAAGCAAAATGAAAGTTTTTACATGTGATGAACTTAAAAATTCGATAATTTACAATAATATCTGGCGTGTACGCATCTGTAATCGGAGTGATTTGTCATGCATTCCTTTTTTATGAGCAGAGCAGTGAAGTCAGGTAAAGTTTATTGATGCGGGGTTCAAAGACTTGAGGATTAGGAGAAGAAGGAAATGCATTTGCTGGTAATACATTCCATAGTCGGGACACAGTGGGAATAAAGGGACCAACAAAGTGGGAGTCAACAACTAACAAAACAAAGTCTTAGTCTTTGTAATTGGACGGTGGAGGCATGCATGCGGTAGTATCTAAGACCGATCGCCCACAATTGACCAAGCGAATAGCTCTTCTTTGGACAGAATCAGGATGTTAAGGTTTGAATGAGAAACGAATATACAAGTTGAGAGTTATTTGAATAGATACGGAAATGTCGTAAATACAAAAGTTGTTGAGTTTTTTATAAAGATTTAGAATATTATATCATAAGTGCGAAAATATTATTGGAAATGTCAAATTTTGACAGGTTGTCAGTTTTTTAAAGTGAAACACCCTATATATTAAATCATATTCTTGAAGGTCATTTTTTTCTAATTTCAAATATATATACTTTTAATATATTCTGTCAATTAGTTTCTGATATCCAATCCGCGTTTACACATTAAAGAAATGGTAAGGTAATTTGCGCTAAAACATAGTGAGCCATGGTCAAGACAAATGCAATGAACGACGCCTTTTTGACGTTTACCGGTCAGAAATAATTACTAGCATTTTTAATATCTAATACGTTGGACGATGGGATATTCGGAAAAAGATAAACTCGACATGATAGAATTATTTTAATAACATGGTTAAAATGCATCGATAGCTCGTAACGAATATCATAGACGGTTTCCAGATAGACCAACACCGACTTGCAGGACAATATTAAACATCGCTAAACAATTGAGTGAAAGAAAAACACTTAAGGTGAAATGTTAGAATAGTGGAAAGAAACGCTGAAGAAGATTTAAATATTTTATTATATTTTGAAGGTAAATTTGAAACTTTTGTATTAAAATAATTTATTTATCTTATTTATTCTTGTTTTAGAAAATCCTGAGCGCTCAATTCCCGATGCAGCCACTTTTTTTTAACAAATTATGGCATAAAATCCACTCAGTTCTAAAACATTATAAATATAAGCAATATAAGTTTTTACTTACTCAAGAATTAACCGATCAAAATAAAATATACCGATTACACTTCTGCCAAGAAATAGAAAGACGTGTTATGAAGAACCAACTAAATCTGTCAAACATAATTTTCACTGACGAGGCAACATTTACCACTGGAGGCATGTTTAACCGGAAAAATAAGCATTTTTGGTCAAAAGAAAACCCGCGAGCTCTTCAGGCGGTCAAAATTCAGGGAAGAAGATCCATCCATGTTTGGTGTGGCTTTCTTAACAATCATGTTATTGGACCTATATTTTTAAATGGGAATTTAACCGGACAAAGGTATCAGGAATTATTAGAAAACGAAATCGAGGGGTATTTAGAACAACTACCGATTAATTCATATCTTAATTTGATATGGCAACAAGATGGTGCCCCTCCTCATAATGTCCAACTGGTCACCAATTTTTTAAATGACAGGTATCTATTTTGGATTGGAAGACATGGACCATTAAGATGGCCAGCAAACATTCCCGATCTCTCTCAATTGGACATATGTTTATGGGGTTATCTGAAAAACAAGATATACTACAATAGGCCAAGAACCATCCAAGCTTTAGAGCAAAATATAGTCCAAACAATCAACGATTTAAACACCCGATCACCTCATTTTATCAACGCATCCATACACAGAAAATTTAGAAGAAATATTCAGAAATGCATTATAAACCAAGGAAGCTATATAGAAAACCAAAACTTAGTTCTTTAGGCTAATATTATTATTCACCTACTTTATATTATTAACTTTTTATGATATTGTTTCTTTCCACTATTCTAACTTTTCGCTTAGGTGTTTTTCTTTCAGTCAATTGTTTAACGATGTTTAATATTATGCTATGAGTCGGTGTTGGTCTATCTGTAAACCCTCTATGATATTCGTTACGAGCTATCGATGCATTTTTACGATGTAAATAAAATAATTCTATCAGTAAGTCGAGTTTTTCTTCTTCCGAATAACCCATCGTCCAACGTATTAGATATTAAAAATGCTCGTAAAGAGATACTTCTCACCGGTAAACGTCAAAAAGGCGTCGTTCATTGCAATTGTCTTGACCATGGCTCACTACGTTTTAGCGCAAATTACCTTACCATTCCTTTAATGTTTAAACGCTTATATATCCAAAACTAATTGATAGAATATATTAAAAGTATATATTTTTGAAATTAGAAAAAAAAGATCTTCAAGAATATGATTTAATATACAGGGTGTTTCATTTAAAAAAACTGACAACCTGTCAAAATTTGACATTTCCAATAATATTTTCGCACTAATGATATAATATTCTAAATCTTCACAAAAAATCCAACAACTTTTGTATTTACATTTCCGTATCTATTTAAATAAACTCTCTAGGTGGGTGGAAAAATATACGAGAAAACCTTGTACACTAGTGGCGTATATAGACATTGCTTCTGCGGGGGGGGATGGTTTAAGACTACGAAATTTTTCAAAAAAAAAAAGGTCCTCAGTTATTATTTTTTACTTTCTTACCTAATTTAGTGTAAACAACGAGAAGAACAAAAAAAGTCATTACTTACTTAAATTTAACTATAGGTAAAACTGGAAAAAATGATATGTTACTTTGTTTCATACAATCTAATCAAATCCTTAAAGTATCGAACAAATCGAGAGCAAATTGGAAATTAAATTAACAAATAATTAATCAACTTAATGCCCTACAAAAAGTAAACTAATCTACCAAATAATATCCATCCAAATGTATTTAATGAGTATTACCAAAGATCCATTATAGCTTACGGCATAGATTTAAATTGGACGCCTTGAATAGGTCCGGAGACATCAATGCTCGCCGAAACTATAAACTATACTATTTCGTGCGTTAACCCACGACTCGCGATTGGGAACGAGACGCGGCGTTTCCAATCACTAAATATTAGAAGACTTAATTGTGTGGTATTTGCGTCCTATCTTAGTAATTTTTTCAAAAAAACGTAACTGTTTAAGATTTAAAGTAACCAGGTTTATACCATCCTTATTATTAATATATAAAAAATTGTTAATTTGATGTAATTGTTCGTGTATGTAAAATTATGATTGTTTTAGCCTGAAGAAGATACAATAAAGGCATCGAAACATTGCTTGGTAATAAATAAAATTTAAGCAGAACTACTATCCTTTATTCCCGAAAAATTTTCAACCTAATTAGAAGAGATCTTTTAGTTAACTTTTGGGGTTGAAATTTGATACAGGTTAGCTTGAAATAAAGATTAATATAGCCCCCATAGAAAAAATATATACATCGGGAAATATCCGCAAATTATCTTTGGCAAGTATGCGGTCTACCGGCTTCAGGGGCGTGCGGTGAAATTTTAAGAAAGGGAAGCAATTTTTAGAAACTTACCTATTTGTAATGTAATTCGATTCTTCAATCATTTTTTGCAAATTTGTCAATGACGTCATCATAAAAACGTCGATGCTTCGACATATTTTGGAGAAGTTTATTTTCAATAGACAACAGCCATGTATGCGAAAGTTCCTCCTGCCCCGTTGATGATGTCATCAGTTTCGTAAATCACTTTTAGTTCAGATCGCAGTAACACTCGGACGAAGAACTGGCCATAATGAAGAAGAAGAGATTTAAACGCATCTTCTGGAAAAGTTTTTCCTTTAAATGCATCAAAATTGCAGAGCTCGAGGAATTTCAAATCATTTAAACCGTTAAGTCTATAGTTTATTTGTTGCTCAATTTGATTGATTATTTCATAAAAGTGGCGTCTGTATAATGTCTGAACATCTCCGACCATGTCTGTTCGAAGACGCTTGGCTTGTGCCTCTACATTTAACGCCATCGTTTTCTCCCAAAATAGGTCAAAGTCATCTCTTTTTTGGCTTAACATGGACTTAAAATCATCCACTTTTTTTAGGCAAAAAACAATATCATTTGTTTTAGTTTGTAATATGTTAAAAACATTGTCCGAGAATGGAAATATTTCTGAAAATATGTTCAACAAACAATTAAAATTAAAATCTCGTTATTTTTGCTTCTGAGTCCCACGTTTCATTATTTTCTATTATATCCTCAAATAGTTCAATTAGTGATTCACGATTTTCAGATCCTGTTACCACATGTCTTCCATTATACTTCCACCTAGAAGCTACTTGGGGCAATCGTTTGTTTTCGAACTTTAGCTTGCAGACCCCCTAATTGTCCTGCCATCACTGCAGCTCCATCATAGCTTTGAGCAACTAATTTTTTCCCTCCATTAATTTCTTTAGTAACGTTATAAACTACGGTATATAATGCATCTGCGGTACGATTTTCGGACACATTCTTAAAACCTAAAAATCGCTCTTGAATACTTCCGACTGTTTTAACGTAGCGTATTACTATAGATAATTGGCTAAAATTAGTGATATCAGTTGTTTCGTCCAGAAAAATAGCAATGAACCGCGCCTCGCCAATCTGCTGCTTAATTCTTTTTAGAATAATGGTTGCAACAGCGGAAATTAAATCATTCTGGATTCGAAGTTCCGCGAAAAACGCTAGACGGCTCTAAATGATTTTTTAAGCAATCATCACATTTAGCCATTAGAGTAAGTAAATCTAGAAAATTTCCTCTATTTGAAGAAACCCTTGTTTCGTCATGACTTCTAAATCCCAATTCATGCTGTCCGAGAAAACAAACAACATCGATAAGTCTTCTTAATATTTGCCTATTTTTATCGACTAGTTCATTGTGTTGCCGGTGACTAATTTCCAACTGTTTTATTAAGGGCGTGTTCAATTCTGGTTTTGCCGAAGACTTTTTCTTTTATGACGGCCTGCAAATGTGCTTTGGACATGTGTCTTTTTACAGCTTTATGGAAATTGTTTAAATCGGAAAAACCAGTTTTATTCCAGAGACCTTTTTCATTTTCAAAAAGTTAACATGGCCAACAAAATAATTTACTTATATTTTCACACCCGGTTAGCCATTTAAATTGTTCGTATTGTTTTTCCGGATAAAAATGTCTACTACAGTTTTTCATTTTTGTGGTTAAATTTTGTCATAGGCGGTTTTGCCCTTCCTTTGGAAATTATTTGAAGCTTATCAGGGAAGTTTAATGTTGAAAATCCCTTTATTATTAAGACACACACCACACATTCACACACACTCTTCTTACTAAATTCTCCAACATTTTCAACGTTATTACCGACAGCTGAAGTTGACGGTATTTGCATATCCACGTCCGTATTATTGTCTTCCATATCACACCATGCACGTCGCGACATACGTATCACACAACACACGGATAGCCGTTCAAAGAAAGAACCTACTCCAACGATAGCTTCCGCGCCCACTTAAAGCACCCGACTGAAATGCAAAAATTGCAAACAGCCGGTGGAAAGTTCAATAACCTCTGGCTCGATTCACAGGAAATCAAGCATACAGGACTTAGCTGCAGAGAAGCTAGCGGCCCGCATAGGTTCTATTAGATTTCTATTGTGGCTCGGTCGGAGTCAAGGCCGCATTTATTATGGGCTTGATAATTAAGATAATATTTTAGCATTTTTAATATAAACTAAATGGTTTCCTATTTCAAAAATTACATTTTAGATGTTTTGTATTTTTTTTGGGGGAAGCACTGCTTTCCTTGCTTCCATGGACTGCACGCCCCTGGCCGGCTTCCATCAACACATTTGGCAACACGTTAATCTCTCGGGTGGATGCAGGTTGAAAAACAGTATAGGACAACCTTTTGGGGTTAGCGCAGCCAACAACTTTTTAATTCTTTTATTTTGCAAAAATGGGCTGTTCGATACACGTGAAAAGCTGGAGCCCGAGACCACCACTTTTTGTGAGATAAAAATCTAACACGTACTTTCAATTATAATTGGAACCTACCACTTCTTAACTCCCAGAACAACCTTAGTAAAACACTCCAATTTTATATAAAATTAAAAAATGCACAAGTACTTCCCACAAAAATTAGAAATATAGACCCCCGGTTGCACTAAACTTAATTGCTGTTTAGAATATTTAACCCAATGACGAAATAAGAGAGTGGACAGGTAAATGCGCTATACGGCTACGAGTGGTTTGTGTGACCGAAAATTGATGCGACGCCATTATTAGGAGCCAAACATTCGTAGTGGAGCCAGTGTTTATTTTTGTGTTTTGTGCTGTTAAAAGTGAAATAAAGACTTTGATTTTGTGATAAACAATATGATGTATTGTTGTGCTTACGGCTGTAAAAGCCGTAATGATAGAAAAGAGTCAGGAGTTACGTTTCATAGGTAAATATTCTACATCGACTATTTGCATTACGGCTTATTTTATACCATATTTCAGTCAAAAGACAAGAAATTGCAAATATTTTAAAGTATTATTAAGGTACCATGTATACCAACGTTTCTTATTAATTTTACTTAAATTGATTAACATTTTCATTCATAATCTCTAATTCATACAATTAATTTGCAGTTAGGCGATTTCATCACCCAGAGGCGTGCATTCTTTTTAGATAAATAATATTAAATTAATGAAAGTATGCAATAATATTTTATTATGGGGTGAAATAATCCTCTTCATGACGATAATAATATAATATTTTAAAAAATAATAATATTTCAAGTAAATACAGATGGAAAATAAAAATAAATACCTATTATGTATTAGTCAAGGAACCTTTTTCATCAGAAATGTCATATGATCTGTCTTTTATGCATAGATTTTATTTGAATGATTTTTTTGTAATGAAAAAGATAATTACTATTATCTTATCGTTACTAATTATTACAAACCTTACTGAACAAATACAGTATTTAGATAATGTGAGATACTCGGTGAGTTATACCTTTCATCAAGCATCAAGCCTTCAACTAAAATATGTTTAATTGTCCTATTGTTGCTTTCTAGTGCAGAACGTCACTTGACCAGACATTTTTTGGCAATAAAACCTATGCATTTTAGTAATATACATAGTCATTATATAATTCTTAAAATAAACTTTTTTTTTTCATAAATCATTTTTATTTTTGTTCTAGATTTCCAAGAGATCCAGAAAGGGCAAAACTTTGGATACAAAATACGAAACTTGCAGACTGGAAACCTTCTTTAACAGACAGGCTTTGTTCAAAACATTTTGGAAAAACTCTTTTTTATCGTGCTGGTGAAAGAGTTCGTCTGCTAGATGATGCTGTACCCACAATATTTCTAGAACTAGGTATATGTTATATAAAATATACATATCTTAGTTTGGGTAATATATTAAAAAAAAACAAACCGGTCATACAAACTTTTAAGATTATGAACATTGTACTAGTGTACTTATCATATATATTTTTACAGGAACGAAAAAGGCGTGTTCGCGAAGAGCCAAGTGTCATGGAATCACCTGCTACACCAAGTACTTCAGTCATGTCCCAAGGAGATGAAAGTCCAAGAAGAAAAAAACTTAAAAGGCAGTTGTTCCGAGAAGTAACTAGAAGTCGAGAGAAGTCAAGGAAAATCAGAGTATTGGGTCAAAAGGTTAAAAGATATAAAAACAAATTTCATCCCTAAAAATTGTTTTAAAACAGTTAAAATCCAAAAATTTAGTATCTGATGAAAATGTATCAGTATTGGAAGGTATGCCTACCATAACGAAAGAATTATGGAAACGTAAAATGGGAAGGGAAAAAATATTCTCCAAATTTGAGAAAATTTGCAATTTCTCTGAGTTTTTTCTCTCCTAAAGGCTACGATTATGTTAGGGATACTTTTGATTCTTGTTTACCACACAGAAGCACCATAGGTAAATGGTTTAAGAATGTAAATGCCGAGCCTGGATTCACAAATGAAGCATTTGAAATGCTAAAAAAGCATGTTGCGTCTTCAGGCAAGGCTGTAATTTAATCACTTATAATCGATGAAATGTCCATACGCAAACATGTTGAGTGGGATGGAAAGAAGTTTCATGGCTACATACATTTTGGGGTTGACTTAAGGATGATACCAATGCAATGGCCAAAGAGACCTTTGTATTATTGGTAATCTGTATAAATGGGCGGTGGAAGCTTCCTGTAGGGTATTTTTTTGTTGATGGTCTAAGTGGGAACCAGAAAAGTGCACTTGTTTCACAATGCATACAATTAATTTGTCAAACAGGGGCACAGGTTAGTTCCCTCACATTTGATGGAGCTCCATCTAATGTGTCAATGGCCCAAACATTAGGCTGCAATGTAACTTTGCCACAATTAAAACCCTATTTTGAATATCAAAATAGGCAAGTTTATATTTTCTATGACCCCTGCCATATGATCAAATTAGTTAGGAATACTTTTGGGGAAAAAAAATTATAATAGATGGGGAAGGGAATACAATTAAGTGGGAGTATATTGAAAAACTGGAAAAATTACAAGACTCTGAGGGCTTGCATTTGGGAAATAAACTCCGTAAGAGTCACCTAAATTTTTTCAAACAAAAAATGAAGGTGAAACTGGCCGTTCAACTTCTTAGTGAGTCAGTCGCAGATGCCTTAATTTATTGTGAAGACCAGCTGAAATTAAACACTTTTATAGGATGTAAGGCAACTGCTAATTTTATCAAAATATTTAATTATTCCTTCGATATCCTAAATAGTAGATCTCTTATTCCACCAGGATATAAAAAAGCTCTATGTGAAAAAAATGTTGAAACCATGACATCTTTCATAAACAATGCAGTTTTGTATATTTCTACTTTAAAGTTTAGTGATGGGGAATTAGTTATTAATTCAAGGCGAAAGACTGGTTTTATAGGCATAATAATTTCTTTAAAAAGTAGTTTATTGCTCTACTATGATCTTGTTGCTAAACAAAAATCTATAATTTATTTGCCATTATATAAGGTCAGTCAGGATCACCTTGAACTTTTTTTTTGCTCGGTAAGATCAAAGGGAGGGTATAATAATAACCCTACAGCACATCAATTTACAGCAGCCTATAAAAGGCTGTTAGTTCAAGCAGAAATCCGCCCAGGTGGAATGGGAAATTGCATTCCTCTGGAAGATATTCCAATATTAACAGGCTACAGTAGGTCTGAAAATCCAATTATTAATATAAATTGCAGTGTGATACCTGACACAGAAATAGTAGCAGATGATATAACAGAAGTAGTTTTAAGAGACCATGAATATATTATGAACCCTGATATTATTAGTAATTGTTCACAACAAATTGTCATTTATATAGCCGGATTTGTATCGCATCACTTACAAAAAAAAATAAAGTGTGAACACTGTATTGGGGCGATACTTGGAAGTAGGAAAAACTTTCTGAATTCCCTTATAGAAAGAAAAAATCATGGTGGATTAACATATCCCTCAGAAGATGTGATTAATATTTGTAAAATTGTTGAACATTTTATAAGAGTTTACGAAAATAAGTTAACAAGGCCCAATTTTATTAAATTTCTAATAAATAAAATAATGTTTTCTTGCATTGAAGAACAATTTTTTAAATGTTTAAATGAACATATTTTAAGTTGTAGTAATAACCATATATATTTTCTAATTGAATCTGTGGTAAAAAAATATTTAAATGTTAGAATTCATTTTATCACCAAACGGAAATCAGAAGTGACAGATCCAGTAAGAAACCAATTAACAAAACTGATTTTATTTAAGGGACAGTAATATAGATTTTAAGTTATATATTATACTTATAGTTATATATATTATACTTCTTACTTTTTTTAAATTGTGTAATAATAAATATTTTTAAGCATAAAATAGTTTGTTTTATTCAATTAATAATTAAACTGAATAAAAATACTTTGAATCCTTGCCAGTGGGAAAGTCTGTACCACGTATAAGAAAACTTTAATATTGATTTCTCAGAAAATCCTATTCTGGAAATAAACTGGGTGCATAAAGAAAAAATAATTTTGACAGTATTAAAAATTAGGCCCGATATGCAGGGGTTCAAAAATACCTAATATGTTTGATAGTGGCAAAATTATTCTTTCTTTGGACACCCACTTTTATCAAGAATTTTTTTTGAGAAATCTAATAGGTATTTTTTTCCATACATCATGTATGGAAAAAATACCTATATAGTTTTTCGCGGGCCCTGTATATTATTCTTTCTTCGTGCACTCACCTTTAACAAGAATTTTTTTTGAGAAATCAATAATTAATAGGTATTTTTTTCTATACATCGTGTATGGAAAAAATTACCTATATCTAGTATAGTTTTTCGCGGGCACTGTATATTATTTTCTCTGAAGATTTTTTATACTTTAGGATAGAATAATGACATGTAATAAAAAAGTCAACCAATTAAAAAAACACGTATTTTATTTGAAAACGCTAGTCTTGCTTGGTACAGTAATCACACAACTTTATATTCTCTAATGCTTATGTGTTTCATAAATACTCCTACTTTTTATCTATTTTTCCATAATAATTTAAAAAATAACATTTAATATACACGCGAATACATTTAAAAAATAATATATATTTAAAGCAATGTAATATAGATGAGTCCTCATGCAACGCCACTGGCCAAACCCGCGTGGAGCCAGCCGGTAACATGATACGTTGCATATTTATCTGTCCACTCTCTTATTTCGTCATTGATTTAACCAAACTTTCGGATTTGCTGATAGAAATCTAGGAACCCGCTGTCAAATTTGACATTCCGTTAAACATTCTAAACTTTAATTGGGCTCTCTGCAGCCGGCAGTTAATCTCTTAAATCGTTTAAGAAAAAAGCAAAATGTATCTTGGAGGCAAAAGCATATTATAACTTGCAAGAATTGTATGATGGTAGTTTGTGGGCATACCATATATTTTTTTTTTGTTATTACTCATGTATTTTAAGCTCTGTGGCTAAAATCTGTCCTTAAAAACTTTATATCTCTTTTATATTATATATTTAATGATGGATTTTGTTATGGCTATATTTATAACTTTTTGTATATGTAGTTGCTTAGTTTCTGGCATGTTTATTTCTCCAATGATTAGATCCTTACTTTGTTGACAAGGACTATACGTTCTTTAAACAATAAAGTATTAATAAAAATGAAAACTTAAGTATAATTATTAAGTCCATGATCTATTTAGTTTTAATTAAATTAAGTACTGACAGTACATCGAAATAGTTAAGTATTTAGCCGATTTTTAAGTAATCGAGTTATTTTTTTAAATTAATAATTAAATATTGGTAATTCTTATAATGTCATAACTTATTTTCTAGAACATATGACTATTGATTATTTTCAGGAGATTTTTTGACCATCACCGTAATGTTTTACTTTAAACAAAAAAAATCAGAAATCAGTTTAAAAAAAAATGAAATAAAAAAATGAATTGCAAATAAAGAAAAAACGCAATATACTAGATAAAATTAATAAAGCATTATACATACAGGGTTATTCACGCAACCCGTTCATTAAAAGTTTTTGATGATGCCATTTAGATAAAAATTTCAAATTTTGGGATTAAGGTAAGGTCAAGGGGTACTTCTTTTTTGAAATATTTTCATGGTTACGAATAGGTATAGGGAACCTTAATACAGTTCGATAGAAAATTAAATTCTACATTTGATAGTGCATAAAGTTATAGGGTGCCCCATTTAAAAAACGGACTTTAGCGGCTTTGAAAATGTGAATGTTTACCGCTGAATTTAGGACACCCTGTATAAAAATATACAAATTCAATAAAAAAATAGAAACCTAAGATTATTTACCGATCATCTGCAAAATATGAAGATTATATCTTCAAAACTTAAAAAATATGAGATTTTAAAATTTGGTACCCCGAAGACCGCTTGAACCTAGGTATAGGACATGCTACATAAAATAGCATTAAAATTCCCCGTAGAATCCAAAAATATCATAAAATACAGGGTGTTCCATTTAACATAAGCAAGTTGATACCAACTTCCGGTTAAACCGGAAGTGACAGGAAGTTGAAAATTTTTCAAAAAAGAAGTACCCCTTGACCTTACCCTAATCCCAAAATTTGAAACTTTTATCTAAATGGCATCATCAAAAGCTTTTAATGAACGGGTTGCGTGAATAACCCTGTATATTTAAAATAAAATATATAACGTCTTTCTGTAAACACCTAATTATGCATTACATGCATTTTTAAAACTGCAATAGCAAAAATATATTGTTAAACTGTAGCGTGAAATATAATCAAGAACTCGTACGTGTAGGGTCTACACACGACAAATAACTAACCTACATGCATTATATTGTAGCCCATTTAAACAACTTTTCTACAATTGCTATAATGCCTTTTTCGCGATATTAAACAAACATGTTTTATGTTTATGCCAAATTTGATTACTTCATTAAACACATTATGAAAGAGATCTTTATATGGTTTACCAGAACCGCCTTGATGCTCTAGACAATAAATTACCAACATATTTATATTTTAATATTTATTTAAGACATTATTTCGAATTATCAAAACCTACATTTTAATTCATTATAGAGAATTTTTCCTTATATTTTGAAAAACCACTAAGCTCTTATTTTCAAAGCTAAAAAGAAGAAGGTAAAGAATTAAAAAAAAACTATATATACTGGGTGTTCCATTAAAAAAAAAACAAAATTTCGTATTCTTTGGAAATTCTGTCGATTAAAAAATATCGAGGGGGTTTTTAGAGACATAAAGTTCAATTTAGCAATACATTTTCATTTTTTCCGTTTCGTATTTCTGATTTTTAATGAATATATTAATCTTGCTCGGTTCTCGCTAATGTTGGTGATTATATATTATTAGTTACCAAAGCTCTAGCTAAAATTCATACACAAAAGAATCTGATACTTCTAATTATATTAGTAAGTTCAAAATTGTAAACTTTGTATTTTTGGGAGTATTTGTAGTCAATCTTGTCATTTTTGTGACTGTAAAAACAAGTATAGGTAGGTATTTTTTAATATATGTCAGGTTTTAATCCTCAATATCGTTAAAACTGGCCTTAGCAATAAAATTTAGCATGACGAGAACTAGAATGGCGTTTGGAATTCATTTTTTTTTGCAATCAGGGTGCTCCATATCAATTTCTGACCTATGCTCATTTCTTAGAGGTACAATTTATAATTTATTTGGATCAGATATGATTTATGGGAAATGAAATTTCTTAACATCATTCCAAATTTCCCTCTTCATACTTATTCCATTACCTATATTAATTATAAATACTTTTTTTTAAGAGTTTTAACTTATATTTTAATTTATATTTGATAAAATACAAAAGTAAATTAGGTACTTAAAGTCATTTTTGAAGTACTTAAGTATTAAAAATACTTAAGTACTTAAGTAAAATACTTACAGTATCAAAAAAACTGATTTTACTTAAGTACATTTGTCTATTCCGTACCTCAGCTCTGGGAATGGCTATTTGTTCCCGGTTGTGTAAGTGGAATATTTATATGCTTCCCAAGGCGGTGAACACATGGTAGGTTCACAAGTGTTCAAACTTTATGGGAATGGTGAATTAAATATCCATATCTAGGGAAACGGAAACAAAAAAAAAACATTTAAACACATTTTTATTCATTTCACAGGTAATTACAGAGATAAAACGTTTGCATTCTTTTTATAGTAGTTTGACACAAATACACCATCAGAAGTTTAACAAAAATAATCATAAAACATATACAGTATTGATAGTAAAACATAAATAATAGACGTAAGATTTTTAGATCAAGTGAACATGATGTACTAGATTCTTCACAATACTTTTTATAATTACTGTAAATTGTAACATCTAAATTACCACATTTATTTTCATACCTTTTTCGCCTTTTACTTAATGTTATTGACCTTAAATTACTTGCCTGAAAAAAAGCAAGAAGAACAATATAGCTTTATTCTAAACCTGAGAGTTTTATGTCGAAGGTACCTTTTTGTACTTGTAAGATAAAACTTGTAAATTTAGAATTCATACAGTAATGGAGAAAAAGGTATGATTTCAAGATTACCTAGTTTCTAAACTTGACGAAACAAAGCCCTTAATGGGCACATGTTTTAGGTGATGATCTTTTGAAAATACTTCAGAATGCAAACCCGTATTCTACCTTTAAACAATAAATAATTTTCTTAACAATGTCTATAAAAAGGAAACTGAAAAATAAGTTACACTTAATTTACAATCACATCACACTCCGTTTTCAATTTTAGACCTGGAATGATTACAATACATAGGAAAATATATATATATTAGCGTAGGTCACCCAATTTGCAGTACCTGGTGCCATTTAATAATTTCCCAAATATAAATTCCTCGATAATTCAACAAAACTAAACAATACAATAAACGTCATTCTAATATGAGAAAATGTAAACAAAATTAGTCACCCAAAATAAAATTTGACCAGAACCGTGCCACTTTATCAGATATCACTTATTTTTCTTATAGTCTAAGCTGCGAATGTTAAAGATTCTATATCATCAAGAATCAGAAGAAAATGTCTTATAATATAAATAGTAGAGAAACACCTTGACTACGATAAATCAAATGCTATGTCCAGGAATTGAGGAATTCCTGGTAATTATTTTTGGCGATTTGTTTATAGCGAACGTTTCGTTTAAAGAGACGTTCGAACCCGTTCATTTCTGATAAGAATAGATTATTTTTATTTATGATTTTGAATATCGAAGTAGTGAAAAATGCAAAGTATGATTTTTAAAATATAACACTCTATGTTTTTCAATCGTGGGCATAAAACGGTAGGTCCGCCCTTACCACTATTGACAGGGTGGTCCAATAATAGAAGACGTCGGCTGTAGCTCGGCAACCGTCAATGACAGAACTTAAGAAGAAAAATATTTATGGGTAAATCGGCGAAAAGAAATTGCTGTAAATTATTTTCAGGTTAGCAAGTTGGCCGCTAGGGAGCGTAACAGCAATAAAAAAGTGTAAATGCCAATTTTACCTTAATTTTCTTAAATTGAGGTATGTTGAAAATATAAGCATTTTACTCTTCAACCAATTACACACTGTTTGCTTAAGGGGGAACTGCACGCAGTATTATGGATCATTTGCAAGCCTTCCGACGCTGCAATATTATGTTAAAACTATAAGAGATATGTATTAGCTTCAATGTGATTTTAATAGGGAAATATGTATAGTTGGGCGCTAAATGCGAATTTTTATGAAAAAATCAAATCTAGAATTATAAAATAGAAGTAGATTTGTCCATTTTCGACCATTTTTTGACCACTTTTTAACGCAAATGCCGTCGCATATAACTTTTTTTCCACAAAATGGCTCTTTACCGCCTTGCACTGATCCTTTGTCTACGTAACTGCAAAATTTGAAATGGTAAATTCTGCAGCGCGTGAATCCTTTTGAACCCATTTTTTTGAGGTCGCACGTGCATTGAATAGTAAAATAAAAAATCCAGGTCCGCATTTAAATTAAAAAAGTCGGTAATGGTTTCTCGAATCCGAAACGTCGGATTGGAAAATTAATCTTGCCGTTTTGTAGAGGAGAAAAAAATTACTACGGTAAAGTGGAAATTATTTTCAACTCTCATTTTAATTAATTCTAAAATTTTAGGAAAACTAATAACTGGAGAAAAAACACAAGGCTCCAATATAAACTTTAGTAATCTTGCTTAACGTTAAAGATCAAAATTTAACAAAGGAACAAAACAAAAAATACTAAAACTCAGTCTCATACTTACGTAAGCTTTTCAATAAACTAACTAAAGCTAGGCAGTAGCGTGCCATATAGGGAGCACGGGGGGCGCGCTTTTCTCGCTCTCGAATCTGTACTGTAATTATTAGCAGTCAGCTAAGTTAAATAAATCGTTTGCGTGTTTTGTGAGTAGTTGTGAGTGTGAGACAGTCAGTCGACGTTTTTTGCGAAGTTTTTTTTTTTTAAATATTAAAACATTTGTATTTGTAATAAAGGATAGACGGAGAACGTAGCAAAATGAGCCAGAACAAACCAAAATTAGGTGCAAAAAAATCTGGACATGCATATAAAAAAGAAAGAGAGATAAAATTACGTTTGGCTGCAGGTTATTTGCAAAAATCTAATCTAAGGGGTTTTATTTCTGCATGGTTACCTTTCAAATCTACAAAATGTTCTGGTTATTTTGTAGTATAACCGTTGGGCGCCCTCAAAATGGCGCACCCCCCCTTCGCCTCTTTACCCACCCCACGCTACTGAAGCTAGGGCGAGGCAAGGCAGCAGGACTAAGTTTGGAAAAAAAGATTAAACCGAGTTCTACCTTGCTTTAGTGAAACAACAATGAACTAACAACTAAAAATAAACTAATAACGAATATACTTAAAATTACTAAAAACTACTTTCTCAGTTGCTTAAAATGCCGACCGTGATTGTCAATACAAAGTTGCTATCTTTCCTGTGTCGATTGGATTGCAGCTTTTTGTTAGCTGTTAGTTCACTTCGTCGTTTTTTTTTGTTGTTTCACTAAAGCAGGGTAGAGCTCGGTTTAATATTTTAGTCTTAACCAAGTCCTCTCCTGCCTCCCTTAGCTTTATGTATTGAGAAGTTTATGTGATCATGATTTTTTTCAGAAAATCAGCGTTATTTGTAGTATTTCGAAACAACGCCATCTAGTGATCACTAACAAAGTCTCTACGGTACATTTTACGGCTAGCAAAAAAAGCGAGACCAAGTTAAATAAAATCGGTTCATTCAAAACAGATATATCAACTTATCAACATTTGAAAGTAAAAATGTTTCACCTTCCTCCACTAAATTATTTTTGAAAATAAATAAAAATGGTCTTAAACAAAAAAGTGTGTAATTGTTGTAAATATTGAAGAATATAATACCTATATTTCAAACATATTTGAATTAGGGACATTTAAGAGAAAATTGGCATTTATACTTTTGTGTTGCTGTTACTCCCCATAGCGACTAACTTTCGAACTTGAAAATAATTTACAGCGATTTCTCTTGGCCGCTTTACCTATAAATATTTTTTCTTTAAGTTCTGTCATTACCGGTTCCCGATCTACAGCCGACGTTCTTTATTACTGGACCACCCTGTATAACAAAAACTACTTTACGCCAATAAGTTTAAGACTAACAGTAATAACAATAATAAAACTTGGCTAAGAATTTATGGTTTAAATTTAATACACATTTAAAACAAAAAATAATACAAGAATAAATCAAGTTTACTCCCCTCTGCAAGAAGCCAATCGAAAACAATTTTTTTACAGGGTTGCCGGTTCGGGCACTGGCGATAAATATTTAAACAATGCTTTCTTTAGAAATTTTAGAATATTTTGCTTCCAGTCGTTTTTCCGGTTAAAACGGAAGTGACATTTTAAAAACAAAATAATTTAAAAATTACAATGAACTATACAAAAATAGAATGTGTTAAAAAATTTTTGACCTGTTCTTGTAAAACACCCTGTCATTACTTTATTATTAAATATATTTTTAGCTGATGTCTTAGGAAACAAAAAGTAGATACACTCGACGATTTTAGGTCTGAAGCATACCAGATGAGGCAAAGAGGCCACGTTTTTTTCACTTAGCTCGGATTACTTTTAGCATTTTTATACTTTCAAATTGTTATAATTACTAAAACGTAGAACCGTGGAATGTATCTAACTGTCTTATTGCCTTTTAAGAAATAAAAATAATCTATCTTTTTCTGGTATAAAATAATACCTTATTAGTAGTGCCAACTCACTAAATATTTAAATAATTAAACAATTCTCGGAAGTTAAGGCGCTTCTTTATCTACGTACTTACGGCAACAAAACTTTTCTTGTTCTCGGTGACGTACGATATTAGTTAATTGCAGCTGCGTTTATTCGTCCTATGTAATGCATCTTAGAACAAGCTAAATTTACAGTTGTTTACATTTTTAAACGGGTCTGCAAGTATTATTTTAGGAAACAATTTTCCTTTTGTTTGTTTGTTATTTTAAATGAAACACATTGTAACTTTATTTATTGTTTATAAGAAAGATTATATTTTCGTGATTTAAAAAATATATAGTTCGATTATGTTTAACAGTTACCGCACAAACTGAATCAAAAACCTGAAAAAAGAATGAAAGAAACATCCTCTTTGCCTTATAGTAAATTTATCACGGATGGCTGCCTTATAGTAAATTTATCATGGGTTCTCGTCTCCATATATTTATCGTCAGATACCTAGATATATAAAAGAATCGAGTGCAAACAAACAATTTAAATCTCAGTTAGGAAAATGGATTCATGACCTACCCAGAAAAACTCTTCATGTATTTGTTTATCTTAAATAAGTGCCTAAGAATTAATTTAACTGTTTTTATACGATATAATTGTTTGAAATATGGAAATGTTCTTTGTTAACGCTTCGTTCCTTGGATGTTTTGTGTGTTATAGGCTTGGTTTTAGAGTTTGTTTTAGGCATTTATTTATAAAATTTGAAATTTAGTAGTAAAATGATAAAGGTATGTCCCAAACTAGTCTTCCGACTTCTGGGATTTCTTTATTTTTTTTTTCCTATGTTAATATTAATGATGTAATGTATGTTGAGCTATTGGAAATAAAATTATTATTATTTAGTTATGATTTCCTAACTCCCCTGAATTAGCCAATTTACAGATATATTCGCACAATACAAGCCGATATGTTTGAAGGAAAATACTTCTGGTTTTACTTTTAAAGATATCATGACCCGCAAATTTAACTAAAATCAAGTGCGGTATCATTCTGTAAAAATAGAATCACTAATAAACTTCACAATAAAAGAACGACCTTTTTACCACTTTTCTAGGTATAGATTTCAAGAAATTTGACGAATTTTACACATTTTAAATTCAACCTTTTGAGGAAGTTTTCAAGTTTCGAAAGCTTATTTCAAGATTTTCCATGTTCAAAGCGTTTTTTTTCGTGGTTTGAGATTTTAAAGTTATAATACGTTAACAAGAAATAAAATAGAGGTAATAAACACTTGTAAAATAGGATAACTTAAAGTTCAAATTTCAGATTTATGTATTATGTGTGAAACACGTTTATTATTTTTACCAGACAATTGAAACATAATTCCATAACCGAGGAACCCCATTTTGTCAAGTAGTTTATATGGACATCAACAACAGTATCATTTAAATCCAACTAAAATAACTCTTGTAGACCCGTTCAAAATATAAACACTAACCCTGTATACTATTTGCGAGAATGTCAGAATAGCATTCAAAAGTAATTTCTGGTGCTTAGACTCTATACACGAATATTAAAGGTAAAGATTTCTTTCTTATACTAACAGATATTTAGAAGACGTTTGTAAAGAGAGAACGGCATTGGTTTCTGCCTGAACTGTACTTGTGCAATAAACAAAAGTGTTGCGAAATATTTAAATTTTTTTTGACAACAATATATTGTACAAGTGCAACCGGTTCAGAGGAAGCCAACATTTAGATGTAATCTTGGTCAGGTTTTCAAACAAATAGGCAAAGAGACTTATATGAATAGAAATACCAACAATTGACGACTAAATGCTAGTTTTTTTATTTCTATCTTTAAGTTAACGAAAATATATAAAATACGATCTAATAAGGCGAAATCCATAAATAATATGAAGTTTATACATGTTTTTAATTTTCGAAACACGTGTGGGTAAAACCAAAACTTTGACCTGTTGTTCTTCCAGAAACAATTTATCATACATATTAATGACACACCTTTTTAGGGGCAAACAATTTAATTTAACAAAAAAAATATAGAGATATAATAAAATATTTTCATAAAGATATATTTTTTATTTACTTTTGTTGTAGATAGATTATGAACACTAAAAATATATACTACATGCAAGACAACATGTAAATTCAAAAACCACCAAAAATATCTATCAATATTTTAAAACATTTACTTGAAAACGGTATCAAAGCCATTCGTCTTGAAGGCTACTAAAATTCATTTTGTTTTCATTTTTATACGTAAGACTATATTACCAGTGAGAGGTTTCTTCAACACGTAAACAATATTCTTATAAAAAAAAACCTGTCTTGATTTTCTTCCTAAGACGTTTCGACCATTGTATGGCCTCCATCAGTTATCTAAAGCAAAATGAAGTTTCTGCCTAGGGAGTTGTTATCCATGATATTGTTGTTTTATATTTTTATAATTTTTAATTCTAAAATCAGGTACGGATACATAACACACAAATTTTAAACGTTTGTAAATGTAATCTTTTTCGGCTTACCTTAATATATTTAAGAGAGTCCACAAAATATAAATGTAATAATGTTTGTAGACTGTCTTAAATATATTAAGGTTAGCCGAAAAATATTACTTTTACAAAAGTTTAAAATTTGTATTGTAACCCGATATTCCGTCTTTATCCGGCCGAGGTTACGCCACCATCATAAAGATGATTAATGCTGACGGAATATGCGTATTTGACAAGACTTTTTATTTGATATATGGCTAAGAACTCATGATAAGATTGATGTAGGGAACGTTGAGTTAGTTAAGGTTTAGCTTTGATGCTTACGGTTACGTGATGTAATAGATTTATCGATTACTCGCCTTTTTTTCGATTTAATATAATATTGCAGATATTATTTGGTGTTTTTGTGAATAAAAGAATTTAGAATAGTTTACAGTTCAGGTGTGGGGTGAACAAAATTAGTGTTTAAGGATTTTATGTACAGTGTGTTACGAGAAGAAGGTCGGTTAGTGTATTGTTGTATTGGTAAGCTTATTGTCACGTAAAATGGGCAAACGAAAGCATTATTCAAGTGAGTCATCGTCAGACAGTTCTGAAGAAGAAAGTATTTCAGAAGGTAGATACAGGAGTAGAACATCGACGATTAGTAGCAAAAATAAATCTTCAAACAGGGGTAAGTCAAAGAAAAACAATAGTCACAAAAGTACTACAGTTACGCAATGTAGGCGCTCCTTGACACCCCCCATAAATATACGTGCTTCTGAAGAAGTAGTTAACCATAACCACTCTGTCGAAAAAAATATTGGTCCGTCCCAACTGTCTACGCCCGGGTCGTCTGTGGAATCGAGGGTAGAGCGTTTAGAAAACTTATTGGAAGTTCTTATTAAACAAGGGTCCTCGCGTCAAGACCACCGACCAATAAATTTAAGAAGCGAGTGTATTCCAGAGTTTGATCCGGAAAATGAAAACTTGTCAGCCGCTAAGTGGCTTGACAAAATTGACCAGATTAAAATTTTAAATAACTGGGATGATATTACCACCGTGTATCAAATGCAGAGTCGTTTTTCCGGAATGGCGAAGAACTGGTACCACAGCTTGTCAAGTTACCCAAGTACATGGACCGAGTGGAAGAATTTAGTGGCCAAAAGTTTTCCAGACCATGTGGACTACGCGACGGTCCTACGAAAAATGCTAAACAGGACGAAACACAGGGGCGAAACCATGACTAATTATTATTTTAGTAAAATGGAACTACTCCGGACATGTCAAATAACTGGTCGGCACGCGGTGTCTTGTTTAATTGATGGTATTACAAATGTCACCTTGCAAAATGGAGCCAGAGCTGACCGTTACGAAACGCCAGAGGCCCTCTATGAAGAGTACTTGTCAACGTTACGTGATGACAAGTTTTCCGAAACTCAAATGGGACATTCCTCAGTTTCAAGACGCTATCCTAAGTCGGAATCAAAACCAGCATTAGATTCCGAGAGTCAACCACCTCATTACAAGAAACGGGAAGGATTAAGAGATGTGCAGTGCTACAACTGTAAGTCCAAAGGGCATTACCAATCCAAATGTCCAAAACAATGCATAGAGTGTTCCAAGTGTCATTTATTGGGTCACGAAGCCAATAAGTGCACTGTTGGATACCAATCCGCGTCACGTAAGCGCCCAGATGTGCCATCGACGGGTAAGTCTTTGAACATTTTACAAATACCTAAAATTCCAAAGAATGGCGATTTAAATATGTGTTATTTCATTGATTGTGTAATAAACGGGGAACCAATGCGAGGTTACGTCGATTCGGGCTGTGGAGCAGTCACTATTAGAAAATCTGATGCTGATAAGCTGGATTTACGTTACCAGCCTGCAGCCGCTTGGTTACGTGGTTTTGCAGGGGGTACTGTCTACGTGAACACCAAAGTTACGATAAATGTGATTGTCGATTTAGCATCTGCCGAGGTAGAGGCATTAATCGTTCCAGATTGCGTACAAAATATATCTGTAATTGTAGGGCAACCTTTTGTTAATAATGATAACGTCATGGTCGTAATTCACGGCGATCAAGTACGCCTCTTCAATAAAAATAAAAATTATTTTTCAACCATAAACAATCTACCGTCGAGAAAGGTTAGTTTATTTGCAGCTGAGACAACTGTCATTCCTTCACATCATGTAGGTCACATTGCAGTTAGTAGTCATGAAGATGTAGGGGATATTTACGTAGAATTATCACATAGGGAGGTACCAGGAAAATTCCATATAATCCCGCGTTGCATTATAAATCTAAGTCAGGTTAGTTACGTACCTATTTTAAATTTGTCAAGTCAGGACATATGTTACGAAAAATCTAAAATAATTGCTAGGGGATATACTTGTTACGAAGAAGTGAATGCTCCTTTAGTGTCTGTTCTGAGAACTGAAGTTACGAAATTCAAACCCTTTACGTTAGACGATATTAAAAGCCAAATAAACACTGATTTAGATAGTTCTGTATTAGACATCCTTTTAAAATTACTAAATGAATATCGTGACTGTTTTGCCACTAATTTAATGGAAGTCGGTAAGACAGATACAACTAAAATGACCATTACTCTGACAGATGACGTGCCTGTTACATATCGTCCATACCGTATGGCGTTGTCGGGACGTAAGGTAGTTAGAGATATAATTAATGTTTTGTTGGAAAACGAGATAATCCGTGAATCAAATTCTCCATTTTCAAGTCCTGTACTTTTGGTTAAGAAGAAGAATGGGGAACCGCGCATGTGCATCGATTATCGCGCTCTGAACCGAAAGTGCGTTAAAGATAAACATCCATTACCGAGGATAGACGACCTCCTAGATTCTCTGAAGGGTAGTAACTATTTTACGAGTCTGGATTTGGCTTCAGGTTATTACCAAATTCCGGTAGATGAAGAATCTATTCCAAAAACGGCATTTGTGACCCCCGATGGTCACTTTGAGTTTCTGAGAATGCCGTTTGGGCTCGTAAATGCCCCTGCTGTCTTTCAGCGCACAATTAATCACATATTGGGACCTTTGAGGTATGAAACGGCTCTCGCATATTTAGACGATGTGCTTATTCCGTCAATAGGCACTGAGGAGGGAATAGATAAGTTGAAAGTTGTTCTGAACTTATTTAGAACAGCGGGGATGACTCTAAAGTTGACTAAGTGTCATTTCCTCCAAGAACATATAGAATACTTAGGACATGAGATTTCAAGTCTAGGTATACGTCCCGGTAAAGATAAAATCAGAGCTGTTGCCGACTTTCCAACTCCAAAGGACGTCCATGATGTACGAAGATTTTTAGGGTTAGCTAGTTATTTTAGGAAGTTTATAAGGGGATTCGCTACCATTGCAAGACCAATATCGTCATTAACAAGGAAAGACTGTAAATTTTCATGGGAACAAAGTCAACAACAAGCTTTTGAAAACCTAAAAAATAAATTGATTGAGAGGCCTGTACTTGCGATTTACAACATCGATGCACGTACCGAAGTACACTGTGATGCAAGCAAAATGGGTTTGGGTGCAATTTTGTTTCAGGAACAGAAAGATGGTAATCTAAAACCAGTACAATATTTTAGCCGAGCTACCTCCAAAGAGCAAAATTATCACTCGTACGAATTGGAAACGCTCGCAGTGGTAGAGGCTCTAAAGAAATTCCGCATTTATCTGTTGGGTAATGCGTTTAAAGTGGTATCTGATTGCAACTCATTACGTCATACCTTGATGAAAAGAGATCTCATTCCCCGAATCGCTAGATGGTGGCTTACAATACAAGAATTCGACTTTAATGTAGAGTATCGGTCCGGTGCAAAGATGGTGCATGTTGATGCTCTCAGTAGGGCTCCCACCGAAATTATCGAGGTCTTGAATGTGAACATATCTGAAGGCGATTGGGTACTATCAGCCCAACTTCAAGATAGTACCTGTCGCAAATTAATTGAAACGTTGTCGAGACCACCAAATGATGCAGAATCTAAAGAAATACATGCAAATTTTTGTATCAAAGATAACCGCCTCTATCGAAAGACAAATCTTGGACGAAAATGGGTGGTCCCCAAAGCAGCTAGGAAACAAATACTTATGTATTATCACGACGGAGCTGGACACTTCGCCGTAGACAAAACCATAGAATCGATCCGAGCACGATATTGGTTCCCTTCTATGAGAAAATACGTGCGTAACTATATAAACTCCTGTCTAGGCTGTTTGTATAACAAGGTTCCATCAGGAAAAAGACCCGGATGTCTCAACCCTATAGAGAAGGTTGCCATCCCTATGGACACCTTACATGTAGATCACCTGGGACCATTTGTGACAAGTGTTAAGAAAAATAAATACTTACTAGTCGTAGTTGACGCTTTTACAAAATTCGTTTGGTTAAAAGCGGTGGCAAATACTAAAACCTTACCGGTAACGCGGTTTCTTGAACAGGTCATAGAGATGTTTGGAGTACCACGAAGAATCATCTGTGATCGAGGCACCGCTTTCACCAGCAAAAGCTTTACGGACTTTTGCCAAGGAATTGGTATTAAGCGTGTTCTTTGTGCAACCGCAACACCAAGGGCTAACGGCCAAGTTGAGCGCATGAACAGGTCAGTGTTAAGCGCCATGTTAGCTACCACAGAAGACGAGAGAAGATGGGACGAGGCTGTAAAAGCTGTGCAGTGGGGAATTAACTCTACGGTAAATTCTACCACTGGTAAAACACCATACGAGGTATTCTTTGGATACCGCCCACGAGGAATTAACGATTCCTTCCTGACGTCTGAGATCGCATGTGACCAACGGCAAGATCTCGAAACGTTGAGAGAAGAAATCTCTCGGAACATCCTTGATCGGCAGCAATGCCAGAAGGAGTATTACGATAAACGGCATGCCCCTGTTACGAAATTTACGGTTGGCCAACACGTGTTGGTTCAGGCAAATAAAACCTCTAATGACGGGAGGAGCAGAAAGCTTGAACCGCGATACAAGGGACCCTTTGTAGTTACCAAAGTACTGGATAACGACCGGTACGTTGTTAACGAACTACCGGGGTCCAAACGATGTAGGACTGCTTATACGGGCATCTGTCCTTCAGACAAGTTGAAAGTTTATACGATGGTTTCGCTTAGCGAGACTAGTGACGAAGAGGACGTTGAATAATAACGGATTCTCGCCCTCTAATGGTGTCATTACTATTTACTAATTTAGTTGTTTTTTTTTTTGTATGTTTCAGTTAAGGCATGTTTCACGGGGTCGTGAAAGGCTGTCAGGTAGGCCGACTGTAACCCGATATTCCGTCTTTATCCGGCCGAGGTTACGCCACCATCATAAAGATGATTAATGCTGACGGAATATGCGTATTTGACAAGACTTTTTATTTGATATATGGCTAAGAACTCATGATAAGATTGATGTAGGGAACGTTGAGTTAGTTAAGGTTTAGCTTTGATGCTTACGGTTACGTGATGTAATAGATTTATCGATTACTCGCCTTTTTTTCGATTTAATATAATATTGCAGATATTATTTGGTGTTTTTGTGAATAAAAGAATTTAGAATAGTTTACAGTATGTTATGTATCTATACTGAATTTCCGAGTTAAAAATTACACTAATATAAAAGAAAAACATTATAGATAACACTAAACTCCCAAGGCAGTAACTTTATTTTGTTTCAGATAACCGATGGAGGCTTAATAGCCCAACCTTCACCCACCTAAGTGGAGATGTCATCCCTAAAATTTTTTAGATTCCCAGAATGGGTGTGTGTGGGTTATTTGTGCAAAGTTTACAGAATACCATAAGTTGAGTCAGTTTTTTGATATTTTTTAAGCGGGGGAAGTAATCTGCAATGGACAATACGCTGAATACAAGACAATTGACTGTTGCAACGAGCATCACTAGTACAAGTGTTCAGCGAATATTAAAAAAATACAAGTTCCATCTGTATAAAATTCAATTAGTTCAGAAACTCAACGAATAATGCCAATTTCTTATTTAATCCGTGTTTTCCGGACGAGAGTGCCTTTTTTTAATGGTGAGATTAATCATTAACTGTAGTTGCTGGGCCGATTCAAATCCCAGGGTTTTTCACGAGATGTACACATACAATCTCCAAATATCAAACGAATGGGCACAACGCTGCATAAATTGATTAAAAAATAGTATTCCAACAGGACAGAGGACCGATTTAAGTTCTCTGGATTCTTTTCGTGGGGAGACATAAAAAACAAAGTTCACTGCACTCCAGCAGATACATTGGAAAACTTGCGAAGATGAATCGTGAACGTAAGTCGTGAAGTGACACTGCAACAATGCAGCAGAGTGTATGACACCGAAGATTTGAAGATAATCTGTGTCACTGTATGAAGCTGGAACATTAACTCCACTGATACGGTAAGTTTTTACCTAAAATCGAGTTAATTTTTGCATTTTTCGACAAATGTATTGACACCCCGCTGAGGAGAGGGAAGTTTGGGCTATGATTTTTACATCAAAACCATTTCCTGACAGTTAAGCCTTCATTTTACATATTCTGCATACATTTTACATACCCGAGGGAGCCCAGGTTTTGCACTGAAGGGGACAGGAAGGCATTGTCAAACTGCAATTGCCCCAGAAGTAATGGCATAGAAGATATAATAAACTACATGGAAAAACTCAAAACATCCACTTAGATGACAACGCAATTTCGGCAGATGCAGTTTTGCTCCATTCTTAAAACATAGGGCCAAATGTCACTTTAAAGTTCCAGATAGGACCTCAAAGTATGTAAATGATTAACTTGTGTCAATTTATACATGTTTATTAATCTCTGGATGTGATCTAATACACTGACCTGAAGCATCTGCGGATTTGTTATTATTCGATTTTTTCTTGAGGAATGGGTGTACCTTAAAAATCTCAAAATCTTAATAAATAAGGCGTCTAGTTTTTTAAAGTGATATTTCAACTAAAAAGTGGTTATAACAATTTGTTTTAAAACGACGTGTCACAAATGCAGTACAATAAACTGTCAATGAAAGAAAAGGTTAAATAGGATTTAGTGGTAAGTCTATAATTTTTATATTACTTTAATGATAAATATAACCCAGAAGTAATGGCAAAATGAAACAGGACGCTTTTCAAACATCAATAGCATTTCTATTTTCGATAAAGCTACTTAAAGTATGTAATTCATTGATATCTATAAACAAAAAATATTTAGATCATTTATTTCTGTAATGATCTAGCATCTTCTAAATAGAAAAATAGCAACTAGTACATCAATAGTAGGTAAGCGAAGAGATTCACAAATATTAATTAAACATAATTTTTTAATGGGTATATTTGGAGTATTATGTCACGGTTTAGTTAAGAGATATTAAAAAAGCTTGTTTTCAACAAAATTTTCATAATGAAAAAAAAACAAAATATTCATGTAATCTACAGGGTGGCTCAACCAAAAAGTCAAAATCGTTCTATTTTTTCGAGTATTTTATAAAGGATGCATAAGATCAAATGGGTTACTCAAGCTGTGATTAAATTCGCTTTTAAATTATTGAACGATATTTTTCAATGTGCCGGGTAATCACTGTCGACCTCTTTTAACTTATCTATTTTTGATACTACAAAACACTAATGAATATGAACTGGAAGTTTTTTTTGTATACTTTTTGTTCAGTTTTCCAATACCGAGGCATAAACTACACAAAAAAAATCTCAAAAACTATTTTTTAATTTTTTTGTAACATTACAAATACCTTAAATTCGCCCCGTCTTATACCAATCACGCCACTTTAGAATGCGCGCGTATATCAGATCTGATTTATCGACGAACCTCGGCTAACCTAATGTTAACGGGACAGATTCACTTAACAGTATAGGTTTGTTAAAAAATATTGTTTTAATATGCTCGGAATTTTGATGGCACGCTAACTCGCTCTTCTGTCTATAGCAAACCTAAACAATCCTAACCTAATCTGAATTTTTGTGAATTATAAGTTTTGTGACAAAAAAATTAAAAAAAAAAAAGTCATCCGCCTGAACGGGGATTCGAACACATATGCGCTGCATCCTGAATCCGAGAATCTTACCGCTGAGCCAGGAAATCCACCGTGAACATTCAACAAAACTACTCCGCGGAAATAAACGACGAACCACTAGGAAGCACACTGAACAATCTGTATTATGATTGGTAGAAGGCAGGGCGGATATAAGGTTTTGTGTAGACTTATACCCTGCACTCAATTCTGGTTGGATAAAATTTAATTTGTGCTTTAAAATACTGCATCCCAGTAACTAACTTTTAGTTTTATTATTTTAAGCGCCACCCTGTAAATACACATTTAGACAATAATTATAAATGAACAAACTCGTATAGTCATCAAAAAAATATTTTAGTTGGTTCAAGAGGCTGTTTTAACTACTACATACATATATACATTTAGAATACTTTAATCTTATAATTCTACAAAATAAAATATACAGCGTGAAAAAAAGTCTAGATCACCCTTAATAGTTTAGTTAGAAATGAGTTCTATGTAAGATGCTTACCAAACGTCTATTAAGCGTTTTGTCTGCGCACATTTTAACCATATTCGTTTACTTTTTACGGAATATGTCAAGATCCGTCATCTTTTTCGCAGTGACAGGCCAGATCATATAATAACATCCTGTTTTCTTAAATTTTTAATTGTATTTTGCTAATAAGTTAACGACAGGAGATCAATAACTAAAAGTGCTAATTTTAAATATTTCAGCGTCTGCCATTTTAAAACGGAATAATAGAAACTAACATTTGGAACCATACTTTACTTGAAAACCACTTTCAAGCAATACAATGACGTCATGTCTTTTAAACACAGCATTTGACATTTTCAGGCCTCAGTTAATTTAAAATCGACTGTACAGAATATCGGCAAAATATGTTTTAAATCTGATGCTTAAAACACAAACAAGTCACGTCAAAATGCGCGCGCGTGAAAAAAAATTGAAACATTTCAGCACTTCACAAAAAACTAATTTCAACAAAAATAGCGAAGGTAGTCCGAACTTTTTTCCACATTGTATACTGAATAAAAGCTTGACCTTAATGACAATTACTCATTCATTGCCTTTCCGTCCTGCGACAAAAATTAGTACAAACTTTTGCAGACCCTGTGTATTTTAGCGTCCAATACAGACTAGGAAAAATAGATTTAAAGACGAAATTATTTATTTATTCCCTACAAATAAAATAAATAGTTCTGAGAAAGAATAATGAGTTATAGCTAAAACGTAAATGAAGAAAAATAAAATTGATAAAGTTGACTCTTATAGAGCTTAAAAACTGTCCAAAGTTGTCTAAAACTTCATTAAACATTCACGAAGAAAAACTTTTTACGTCCACACTCAAATGGGCGGTTATCATCAAAATCCAGCACGCTACAACATTCAATTCAAAATATTATTCAAGATTCCTCCTAAAGTGCAGATCTTATTAATATATTTTTTTTTACTTATGATTGCTCTTGATCTATTAGTAGGGCGTTGAAAGACATTATATGAGAGAAATAACATTTTTCTGAATCGCCAGTTAAAACTATACGACTGTACTTTTCTGATGTGTTTTGGAGAAAAAAGCTACAATATGTTTTAATGTATTACTCTTATATTATATATCTTTACATTACGTATCTGGTCTTATTACGGTAAGAATCTTACTAGCTCAAACCGTAAAAAAAAGACGTGTGGAAGTACAATATGAATTTTATTTCATATTTTCATTAAATTTACGGCAATTATTTCTGAATCACCCTTTATAATATACACCCATTAGCCAGATTTTGAAGCTACTAGTTTTTGGCTATAAAAAATTTAAAGGATCAGTATGTGTTATAGGAATGAGCCATCGCTACCCCGTATGTTACAAAGTGATAGGAGCTGAAAAAGACGATAAAAATAATTTGTATGGTTAATCAACAATTAGACTAGAAATAATTTCAGAACTTTGTGTTAAAAATGCGGGATATGTAAGATGGCGATGTTAACTAAATAGATTTTCATTGTTTTTAATGACTTAGTAGTGTTCTTATTGCATATGTTAGCTCTGCATAGGTACCATTCTTTGTATATTATAATTATTACAATATTTTTTTAGTTTTAGATATTTGTTACATGTATCTTTTCGTGGTCAATTTACATTACTTGCATAATCTTATTACCTCTCTAGGACCCTAAACGTCAGTATAAAAACTACAAAAATCAACAAATATGCACTCGAGACTTTATCCGACATAATTTCACAACCGACAATATGTAGTATCATAAATCCCCATTTTAGATGAAACAGCGTTTAATATATTACTTCTGGATTTCCTCCTGAAGAACCACTAACAAATTTTCCAGCTTTATTGATATTTGCTATTTTTTATACGTTGTAGTTTTTGATCTCCTGAACAAAAGATCCATACCCTGGACACGTCAAAATCGTAAGAGGCGTTTTGTAAATATAGCCCCACTAAGAGCCCTTTTCAGAGAATTTTTAAGATTTTAGATATTAAATTTAAGCTTGTATAACAACAAGATTTGTTTGGGAGGACTCGGTTTTAGCTCTTTTAAAATGGGTAGAATATATTAAGATTGGGAAACCTTAATTTTATAAACTTCAGGCTGGGGTTTTAAAAGTGGTGTTAACTTTAACGATTCCAGCCATAGTTAGTTAAATATACTTTATTTGCCATTTTAGAGTATAATTCTTTGATAACTCGTAAGCTATTGCCTATAGAAAAAATCTATATATATATATATATATATATATATATATATATATATATATATATATATATATATATAAAGTAGAAAAAGGATGACCGCTAAATAACATTCAAATTTGGAAAACCAAAAGGACGTGTTTCTATTGTACTCGTCTTTCAACTAGTTGAGTGTAGTGATGAAGACCTTAAGTCAGAAACACATGTTTAGAGTTGGCCAAATTTCAATGTGCTTTGGCGATCGTCCGTAAAAAATCCTTTTTCTACTCTATATACAGGGTGTTAATTAATGTCGTGGAAATATTTCAGGGGGTGATAGTACTCGACAAAATACGAAAAAAATGCCAATATATACATGGTCAAAAACGCACCTTTTTCGCTATACAGGGTGTCAAAGTTTCAATTTTTTTCTCGTTTTTTGCGTTTTTTTCCAGTTTCTTCGGAGACAATTAGTTCAAATTTAGAACATGTATTATTTTTAAAAACCTCTACGATAAAATATTAAAATCGTGGATGGTAGTATACAGAGTGTTATATTTTTTTGCACCACCTTAAAGTTTATCTTGCGAAACTTTTTTTTGCAGCTCCCTGAATGAATTCTGGTATAAAATTTAAACTCTTTGTTCATTTCTTTAGCTCTTTCGTATTTTGCATTATTCTCGTATCTATCACAGTTTTCGACTTATTTGCAATAATTGCCATAGATGCAAATTAAGTGTAGGCTAAATAATGAAACTGGAAAAAAAGGCAGGTCATTTGTTAATTCTGTTCTTTAATCTGACATTTTGTAAGAAATATATTTTTGTTTGACGTTTCCGTAGTTGTTTCGAGTTGTTTAATGATGGTTGAATTCACAATCAAGAATATGCAGAAATTCATTTCATTTATGGACTTGCCAACGGCAATTGTTATGAAGCCAGACGACTCTATGAACAGAAATACCCAAATCGCATGGTGCCCAATAGACAAATATTTGCAAAGGTACATAATCAACTATGTGAAAATGGATCATTTAAGAAATCCACTCATTTAGCAGGAGCAAATAGAACGGTTAGGACTCCTGAAATCGAGGAAGCAGTCCTGAATGAAGTAGAAAATGATCCTGCTACCAGTACGAGGAAAATTGCAGCAACACAACATTTCATTTGTGCTTGTATGGAAAATTTTATTAGACAACTTAATGTATCCTTACCACATCCAAAGGGTTCAAGCTCTTCTCCCACGTGATTTTCCACTCCGTTTAAATTTTTGCCAGTGGTTCTTACAAATGCTAGCCCAAAATCCATTATTTGGAAACACGATTTCATTTAGCGATGAGGCAAATTCTTCTAGGAATGCCATACGTAATTTTCATAACAATCATTTTTCGGCAAAAGAGAATCCGCATTCGATACATGAAAATAATTTCCAGCATCAATTTTCAGTAAATGTGTGGGCCGGCATTATTGGAGATTATTTGATAGGTCCATTTTTCCTGCCAGCAAGGCTAAACGGACGAAATTATCAATTTCTCGAAGACGAACTCCCGGTACTGCTAGAAGTGCGAATTCTTTTTAGAAATCAAATGTGGTTCATGCACGATGGTGCACCAGCACATTTCAGCATAGAGGTGAGGGAGTTCCAAATAATAATTTTAACAACCGTTGGATAGGGCGAGGGGGACCTCAGCCATGGCCCTCTAGATCTCCAGATTTATTTTTCTGGGGACACCTGAAATTGGTGTATCAGACCCCAATCCAGACAGAAGAAGATCTAAGAAACAGAATAATAGCTTCATGAGACATCATTCGCAATACTCGGACATTTTCAACAACTTTTATAATTTTGTTGTATTTTTAATTTAACAGTAATAATTTTATCTGATTGTTCACTATCATGTCGGTTGATTTAAAATAAAACCCGTTTCTTAATTTTTTGCTTAATTTCGCCTACATGCCATCGATGCAATGCATCGATTATTGCAAATAAGTCGAAAACTGTGATAGATACGAGAATAAGGCAAAATACGAAAGAGCTATGAACAAAGAGTTTAAATTTTATATCAGAATTCATACAGGGTGCTCCAAAAAAAAGTTCCGCAAGATAAACTTGTGGGTGGTGCAAAAAAATGTAACACCCTGTATACTAAATTTGAATTAATTGTCTCAAAAGGAACTGAAAAAAAAAAAACGCAAAACAAAAACGAGAAAAAAATTGAAACTTTGATACCCTGTATCACGAAAATGGTGCGTTTTTGACCATGTATATATTGGCATTTTTTTTCTATTTTGTCGAGTACTATCACCCCCTGAAATATGTCCCACGACTAATTAACACCCACATATATACATATATATATATATATATATATATATATATATATATATATATATATATATATATATATATATATATATATATATATATATATATATATATATATATATATATATATATATATATATAAATCTCATTGCTTACAACAGAAATTCAAGTTTCTGTGAGTGCCCTGAATCAAAAGATTGTTATAGGAACTGCTGTTTATTTTGGCGTAAACAAACTACTCCTTTTTCAATCAGTTACGACGTGATTTTGTTATTATAAACAAATTGCAAAATTTCCTAAATGTTTCGCTTGGTGCTGCCCTGGCTTCATGAATATCTGAAGAAAACATTTTTGAAAACGGTGATGAAGAAAACTGGCGATACTGAATGATTGTAGGTACCTGATAATGAAGATAAAAAAATGGCAATATGATTTAATATTAAATATTTATTATAAATTATGGCGGAGTTGGTAGTTAAATAACAAATGCCACAAAATTTCCAGACAGTATTTACCATAAACTGGGTAAAATTTTATTCAAATAAAACATTTAGAACTAACAGTTGCATCTTATACACAGAAAGTTCAAATTAAAATAATTTGGTTTTTGAAGTCTTCAATACTCATTTTTTTAGTTCCTTTGGTTAGATAATTCTTACGCATTTTATTTGTTTCCTTTATGGAAAGAATAGACGTATCACGACCCGCCTATACGAATCGATTGATGGGCAACTTTCTATCCAGCACCAGAAATAAAATTTATGACATTTTAAGTATTAAAAACAAACCAATGGGACTTATCTTGGATAGACTATACCATCATGTAGCAACCAAAATTCTATCTAGTGTTCTTCAATGTTGAAATCAAGATAGGTTCCTTCGCGACGCATCACTATTCTGAAGAGATCTCCTAGCTCCACAGGTCGATGGTCAAGAAGATAGCAGCTCTTTTTGATGTGAAAACTATCTGAAAAAAATAAAACCGCACGTTATATATATTTATATATATATATATATATATATATATATATATATATATATAATTATATAAACAAATAGAGGATTGTGCTATGGGAGCATCAATATCGAGTATTGTGGCCCAGTTAGTAATAGAGGATCTAGAGGAATGTGTCCTGAGAACAGTTTGATTTAATATACCTTTCTTCTACCGTTATGTTGATGATTGCATAACTGCAATTCCCATTGTCCAAAAAAAAAACATGTTGAAGCTTTTCAATAAATATCACCAACTTACCAGGGAAACAACCAAATCAACTTTTTAGATCGAACATTATATCAAACGGAAATTAGTATTAAAACAGAATGGTACAAAAAAAACTTGGTCCTCTAGGTATTTAATTTTTAATTCTTGTGACTCAACATCCCAAAAAAACTCTGTAATTATTGGTCTAGCAGATCGGGCAATTAAACTTTCTGATCCTGAGTTCAGAGAAAAAGTAATAAAGAAAGCTAGAGCTGCATTAGAACTAAACCAGTACCCTTCAAAATGAATAAATCAAATTCTCACAAGATAAAATACATCCCTTTGCCTTTCATAAGCGGTTTATCCCAACAATTTCAAAAAGCAACATTGTTTATAAGATTCCGTGCAACAACCGTAACGGCTTTTATATAGGACAAACCAGCCAATATTTAGAACATAGATTGAAAATCATAAATATGACAAAAAGAACAAACACCACACCCATTATTGGAACAGTAATCTCTCACATTTTGTTGTATATACATATGTTAATTGACTCAGTGTACATTTTCAATAATTTTAAAATGTCTGTAATATTGTCTAGCGTGGGAGTCAGAATATTACATTTCTACGTTTTTAATTAAATGACAAGATTTGCGTTCTAGGTTAAGTCTTTTATTTTGACCATATTTTCAAATATTATATAAAAATGTACTAATTTTTGTTAATGTAATGACCTTAAGCGAAGAAACATAAAGAAAATTATATATATATATACTGCGTGACCACGACCCATTTTACTTCCTTGTAAAAAGAATTGTTAACGTGAAAAAATCACCGTTCGAGGATTTCTCAGATCTTTACGTTTCACAGTCTCTAGATGTTATGTTTTCTCAATTTTAGTTGAAATCCAAGATGGTGAAACAAAATGGCGCCCAATCAAAATGTTTGAAAAGAGAGTATACTAAAGGAAATATTTATAACGAGAGAAGTTTTTGGTTCTTAAAATATGAGTTTGAAATCTAGTGATCTTGTATGGGACACTGTTTGTCAACTTTTAACCCAAGTTTCACTGTTTTGGCGCCATCTATGTATTTTTTAATGAAAACCCCGGAAAAACACTCTTGTACACGATCGATCTGTGTGACTACAGCCCGTTAGATTTTTTAAATCGAACAAAAAATGTCGGAGTTATAGGTATTACTATTATTTTATTTAGTTAGCTATGAATGCCACAAACATTAATTCAATTTTAGGCCTAGTAAATATCGCAACTAAGCAAAATGGCATTTAAAACTAAAACTGCCTAAATTTTTTGATATAAAAAAAATTCTTAAGATTATTTACCAAAAAATTGTCTTTTTTAAATAGAATTGCTTTAATGTTTAGTTTTAATATATTAAAAAATGAAGTCGTTTCTAATGATTTACATTTTTATTATCGGTCTGAGTATGGGCAGTGTATTAAAACAAAATTTAAATAATTCAAATGTGAATGTTCTCTTTCTTTCTAATACATTGCCACCTGGAATTTATATAACCAGCAAGAAAATGCCCTTTATTGAATTAATACACAGAGTGTTCCATTTAAAGCAACAAAATCGATGCTCAATTTTTTACTTTTCAGTAGTC
>JAUTXW010002663.1:0-47705 GCA_030620095.1 Kuschelorhynchus macadamiae | reverse complement strand
TATGCTGCTAGAAAAAGCCTATTTTACGAGAAAAAATGTCGAATTCAAACACACAAAAAAGGTGGCGGGAGTTAAAGAAATTTTCTACACTTCTTAACAAGCAAAAACAAATTTCGGAGGCCTTGTTTGATGTAAATCAAATAAACAAATGTTTTATTAATTCGACTATTAAAGTAAATCAACCATCTGATAATCTTCTTAACTAATATAATAATAATATCACAGGAATTTTTGAATTTTCGCAAGTATCTTAGAATGATGTATTGAGAGCAATTATGAGCATAAAATCCAGAGCCATCGGATCCGATATCATAAACACAGTGTTAATTCAAACGTGTATGCGTTTCTTGTTACCATTTTTTACTCATATCATAAATAAATGTATCGAGGAGGCATACTATCCATCAGTTTGGAAACATGATTTTGTAGTCCTCTTTCCTAAGATAAGACAACCCACTGAGTATTTAGAGGTCATTTAAGATCGATCAGTATTTTGCCAGTTTTCTCAAAAATCTTGGAGAAAATAATTGAAATCCAAATAAGATCTTTTGTGGAAATCAACAATATTTTATCCGAAAAGCAGTCTGGATTTCAATCAATGCATAGCTGTGCCACCGCTCTTGCTGACATAACAGATGGACATGATAACAACAAAACAAGCGCTTTGGTGCTTTTAGACTTCACCAAAGCTTTCGATACGCTCAACCATAAGGTATTTGTTTCTCTTATTAACGATCTCGGCTTTGGACATGGTGCTCGAAAATTTGTCTCGTCGTATTTATGCGGTAGGTCACAATAAGCGGTTTTGAATGGTAAATTTTCTGAAAGGCAAGTGGTAACGTCTGGTCGCCACTACCTTACACTAGAGACAAAAAACTCCTTTGTGATTTTCTGGTGTTATCAATTTTCAATCATTGTAACTGCATTTACGAGCCTTGCCTTGACAATATCGAAGTTAGCCGTATCCAAAAAGTGCAAAATAGCTGTCTTCGCTTTATTTATATATATCTGGAAGAAACCATATTTCACATAAGTTAAAAGATGCCGGTTGGTTGAGTATGCAGTAGGCGAAAACTTCGTAGTGACGTCCACGATCGAAATTTAAGAAACAATCATATTGTTACAATTCCACAACATCGCAACGAGCTGTTTAAGAGGTCAGTTTCTTATAATTTGTATACTACCATAAACTCCATGCATTTTCTGAATACAGATCTGCCTGTCTTTCTATTAAACATATTATAAAGAAATGCTTTCAAGAATTAATACATTTTCTTGGTTATTACCTATTATTCTTTTGTTTTAAAAAACTACCAAAACTCCTTTTGTTCCAAATTTTACAAATATAACCTATCATTTTCCTCCCCCTCTCTTTCTCATTCACTACTTTCTCAAATCTTCTACTTTTGTGTCTTTTATATATCCCTTTCTTTTCTTTTTTATGTCTTTAGAACTACATATTAAATATATTTTCGTAATGTAATTCAGTAACTTAATTGAAACGCGTCATATACCTATTTGATTTTCTATGCATAAGTTTATACGTTCCTTAACTTGCTATAAAATGGTGAACTTTAACAAGTCTTTTTGATTTACATCATGAATTCCAAGTTCATCATTTAATCTATGATAATCGTATTGTGCGTTGAGAGAAAAAGCATAAAAAAGGTTCCTTTCGCTAGAATCATTTTAAGAAATGATGTAATTAAAATTTGCCTTTCAAACTTATTATACATACCAATTTCAAGTTACTTGTCTCAAACTGGTTAAGTACTTCACTATACTTTTAGTTTATGCTTTCTAATTAACCTTTGGTATATATTTGTGTATGTATTTTATTAAAAAATTATAAGACCGTATTAATATGGAATCACTTATCATTTCGCCTTCGGTTGCACGAGGGATCTTTACTTTACGATATCGAAATACTGAATCCGTTCTGTGTTCTGACGGTAAGATTCCTGAAGTTGTATCGTAAAGTCGAAGGAGAAACGTCCATAACTGATTATATTATGATACAGTGTATTCCCAAGAACCATGATTTATTAATTGAAGAAAAGCGTGAAAACAAACAAAGTATTACTTTCAAAAATTAAAAAGTTTATACTAAATGGCCTGTATATATCAAATAACATACCTATTAATAAGTAACGCGAGATCTTACATTGATCGGTAAATTTGGTTAGCTAGAAAAATCCACCAAGCTGTGCCCTGGATGACCACCGAAGTTGACGGATTTACCTTTAATTTTGCGTCGGTTGTTTCATCCTTGAACTCGATGGTTCAAAAGTGCGTCTAAAAATTACCATTCTTTTCGAGTAGCCCGTGCCATATCATGCAGCTGATCATTTTAAACATCATATTTGTCTTAAATTATTTAAGTAATTGGTATAATTGTGTATAGGGAATAGTAGCTTTGGCGAAACTTAAAATAACCTCTTTAGGTTCAAGAACCCAGGGGGATGAATATAATCTCATAGCATTAATTAATTAATTAATATTTACTTTACATTTAGGAACGATTGGACATTCCATTCGAAATATTGTGAAACCGAATAAAAATAAAGGCACTGCAAGTCCGACAGAACGAGCAAACACTACCACCTTTTAGGGCATACAGCAGAGAAAACAACTTTTAAGGCATACAGCAGAGAAAATATTGTTTTCAGAGAAAGCCATAAAAATGTTTTTTTTTTTATGAATAACCGGGCACTTTACGATTGTTTTTAAACGAGGTCACTTCTAGCAGTTAGACCATACATTTATGTTTATTAATGGAGTGTAAATTCAATTAAGAGGTAGTAATATATCATTTGATATACAATGTGCTTCACATAGTGACATCAAATATGAGACAGTTTATAGAAACAGTTTATAGAAAGGAACGTGATATACTCCTTTTAATAGTATCTGCCATTACTCTAAACTATTTTGTTTTTAGGTGCTTTATTATTGGCGTTTTTCCTAACATATAAATTATAATTGTCGATCAGGTGTGATTAGAAGTCACTTATTGCACTGGTTTTTTTGTACAAAGTAAGTTACAATATACGTTATGTACAAATTTATCATAGAACAAAATACAAAACCATCTTTAACAAAATTTAACGAGTTAACGAAAACATTTATTCTAAATTTGCGTTTAATTTATTTTCAAAAAAATAAAACACATGACAAATTTTTTGCCACTGTGACTTCATCAGGTATTAGATCTTAAATAAAAGTGTAGTACAAACTGAGGTATTAAATACCTTTGCTTTTAAGACAGTGGCGTAACTACCTATGGGCCAGGTTAGGCAATGACCAAGGGCCCACGGCTTTAGGGGGCCCGTCCGACACAATTGTAGCAACATTGCGAGTATGAATTACAGAGCGTGTGAAACCAGCAAATGGTATGTATGGTAAAGCAAGTCTTAGAGTTCTTGAAAGAAATAGATATTTTCCTATTCTACTAGTTTTGCTCTAAAAATTTACGTTCAGCCTTCAAAACTACAAATGACTTCTGCCTAGCCTAGCATGAACCGATTGTGTTCAATTTGAGTTCTTTTAAATATCAGTATTTTTTTGTTTATTTACTTATCTCCAAAATTAGGAGTAGTTTATTTGAATAATAAAAAAATCAATTTTCTTACGCCTCAGTCTTAACGTGGAAAGGTTTCGTCTCTTAATTCTCCGATGCAACTTGAAGAGGAAAACGATTTGCTACATTATTGGGACGGTGACTTGTGTGGGGTTGTAAATTGTCTATTTCCTATTTTAAGATATTTACCTTGCTTCTGATATTTAAAGTTACTTATTTTCACTAAAATTCCTTACTGTCCTGTATCAATCAGTATGTATTTACAAAGGAAAGTTTTAGAAGGCTTTATCCCAGCTAGCACTAAAGTAGCTACAACTGTTACCACTTCTACTCTTTAAGAGTTTTTACGTATTTATTACTAATAATCCTACTATATATCAACAAACACTTTGGGTTACACGTTTTTAAGTAGTATATATGTATTTGTTATTGCGAATAATACCTTATAGTAATTTTTCATGTAAAGTAATTATATAATAACTACTGCCAACTACTAAGGAATTGACTCCAAGGTCGTCTTTTCTTTTCCGTGACATCATAGTAATTATTCAAAGTTACTATTTCTAATCTGTTTAGTAAATTACAACTTTTAAGTATGAGTACCTTCTTGAACTTTGCAGAGAAAACTCCATTACGTTCAAATGTACTCCTATAACGTATTACTATAAAGTAAAACGAGTCGTTGCCAAGTAGAAAAAGTTATCGTCTGCTACTTTAAACTGGCTATTACCAGTCGTTATTCTTCTTTTGAAACTTAGAAGTAACAATTATAGTAATTATTTACTACAAGTAAACTATTACCTCTTGTACTTGAGGTTCCGGAGATAGGGGGCGCTGGTACAAGATTCGATCGGTGATTTTATAAGGAGTATAAAGTAACCAATTTCTGATTGGTTCGGTCATATTGCTGCTAAAATCGCATTGTTTACTTTTCGCTTTCGTGGGTTTCTTATGCGGTTTGTTGTTTTAGTGTCTCATTTTATTGGTTTTTGTAATTGTTAAAACGAATATGGATTCAAACAAGAAGTTCTCAATCATTGGCCATATAGAGAAATGTATTTAAGCCTGGTTCACCTGTTTTTTGCTTGTATTTATAGTGTTTGTGATGAATGTGTAAATAACTATGACCGTAAACAATTTAAGTTTAAGTTTACTCCAAGAAAAGTTATTAAATATTGTACATTACTATATTTTGGTTTTATTTTGTTGTAAAAGACAATATTGTTTTATATCTTAGTGTATGTTCTACTTCATTCAGCACCTCAATTTGAGTAAGAAGTACTCTAAGGTTAGCATAAAAGAAACTTTATTTTGTAGGTCTTCTTCAGTACATATTACATTACAAAATTTACTTGGCAGACAACTCTCATTATTCGCTTGCACAAACAGTGTTATTTGTTCTATATCTAAATGAAAAAGTATAATAGATTATCAAAGTAAAACATTAACATAACCCTACATTTACAACTGACGCCGACAGAGGTTGTCAATATAAAAGTAGATTAATTTAGTCATATTTTGTTGTGTATGTCTTGTGTTATCGTCTACGAGTAACAAGTTAAAATAGTTCACAATGGCTTCACATGCCATAAGAAAAAAAAGTAGCTTTCATCACTCAGCCACGTTTTATAGAAAATCATAAATATAACAACTTGATTATGTGGTACCTGAACAAAGCAACCTAAAGCGGTATTTTAAGGAAACATAAAATGAAAACGAAACAAAGGGTTATGATTATGATTGATGGCAGAATTATAGTAGTGACTCAAGTACCGCAACTCTCCGCATGTTACGACACAACTCATTAAATTTTAAAGAACCGGCGGAATGTTCGCAAATCGTAACCGCTTGGTAATAATATATAGTATGGGGTTAATGGGAACTTTGTAGATACCTTGTAGACTTCAAAGTAATTGGGTATGAGTGACAGTTGCGTATTTAAAGAATCCAAAACTATAAAAGCGTGTGGGAGCAATCGTAGACACTTGATGTAAGAAATGCAACCAACCTGAAAGTAAAAGTCCAATAGAACACCATTGTTTATTTTCGTCTAACCTATAAATATTTAACTATGATGTTTGTTTTTGTGAGTATAAAGATTAAAAATGCATACAAATTAAACATTACGTTATAAAAAGAATCACTGTTCATAATAAGAAATTTAATGATAATTGCTATTTAAACCAAAGTCCAAAATTAAATTTTTGAGATTTAAATTAGTCAATATATTCGACCAAAATGTATTGAAAATTAACGAATTTTAAAGGCGCGTAATTTTTTCATTCAGCATATTCACTAGAGAAATTGCCTGCGTTTTAATTTTCGATATTTAGCATAGCTAGAAAACTAAGTGAAACGCATGTAAATAAATAAATACCAATAACGTATTCTATACGCTCTACATAATATTCCCAATTTGAGTGTTTGTTGTCGTAATAACTGTTTTGCTTGTATTAAAACGAACCATACATATTTTTAAAACGGATTAAATAAAGACAAAAATAACGAAGTGACGAATAGGGTAAATTATTACTATTCGGCTACTAAAATTGAACTACACAATTCCGTACTATCTACGTCATTCTCAAAGTCACAGTTACACGTTATTCACGAAATAGTTACCCTAAAATTGTTCCCCATTTTGGTACTGACTACGTAGTATCAGCTTAAACAGAACGTGGCGATAACAAGTTCTGGTTACTTCAATGAAAATACTTGTGATAACAATGACGTATTCATGACTAAAAGTGCTACTTGGGATAAAACATTTTAATTTTTATTTTGAAGCACTTATGACTATTTAATGTTAATATTAAAATCAAAATATTTTAAGATAGCTGTTGGGAGCAAACTGTTTATTAAAGGGATTTAATAACAACGATAGGGCTAGAATAGAGAGGGGCTAGAATTTAAGAACTTATTTAATATAAATGCTTAACAGTTTTGAGGTTTGGTTTTATATGCGGGAGCATTAAAACCCTTGCATTGTATCAATGGCTCTTGTAGTGTTTTTGACTCATATTAAGACACCTATAAAGTTACCGACTCAAAACTGGGATACAGTTACCATGAATCAATTTAAGGCATTTAAAAAAATGTTTATTTGGTAGTTATATAGTGTTAAAAATAATCTGTACTGTAAGCTGCGTGCGTACTGACATATTTATTTCCTAGTATTTATGGCGCCAGGGCCTTTCAGTTCTTATTAGATTATAATTTCTGGAGAATGTAAGATGATACCCAGAGTGTGAAGACGGGCTTGAGAAAAGGCACTTGCTCTTGGTTTGGCTTATTAAATGCAGACCAGCTTAATCTTGTGGATAATTTCAGTCTTTCTAAAAACAATGATTTTTGTTGGAAATAATCTAGTTTCTACGTATATGTAACTAATTTTTGGAACTTCTTTGCATCATTTCGCAAATATAATTAACACATTTTTATTTTACATTTGTTGTTAATATCTATCAAATTTAGTCCATAACTTAACCTTTTATTAAGTTGAAAATCTACTACTCTAAATATTAATATGAATACCTAAAGTAATTTATACAGTTATTGATCGTTCCCCGTAGACGTATTCATTGCGATAAAATAACGAGCGCATCTAGCTGTTAGCTGCAGGTGTTCGCTGCATTTGATTTACGACCGCTCGCAAATAAGCAGGCTTTTGGGAGCACAATAAAGGAGTGAGAGAACTGTTTCTTTCTTAAACTGTGGTCATACCAGAGTTTACAACAACTCAATTTTGCCAAGTAATTTTTTTAGTTAAAAAAGAATTAAATTCAAATATGTCCAGAAGACAATTTGCGGAATTGCTTGTTTCAAAATACAGTGTTTTAGAGAGTGATTTTTCTGAAGTGTATACCCGTAACAGTTGCTAATGAAGAAAGATTAAATTACACTGGCCGACAAGAATTTTCTAACACAGGCCAGCTCATTATTTTCACAATGGAAATAATAATAAAAAAAAATATTCGAAAGCCCTAATACGTACCATTTTTTAATAGCCTAGTAAGAACCATTTATATTGGCAGGTAGGTAAACAATTTTATTGTGGGGCGGCTAAAATGGGTCCATTTCACAACGGAAAAATTACCTAGACTGGGTTGTGTACAATATTAGACATAAAATAAACGTTAAACATCACTCTTCTGTTGAAGTTTCGAATTGAGTGGTTACCTGTTTATCGATAAGCAAGTGTATGTAAAGACGAGAATGTCGAGACAAACGCGCCGAAGTTGCAAAATTTCTCCTGACAAATCTTGTTATATTTGTAGAGAATTTATGGAGAAATTACAAGCTAGTCCATTTTCCGAAAATGTAGAAAAAGCCTACTTTAAATATTTGGGTGTGTTAATTGGGGTTCAAGATAAGCGGTGGGCTCCCCATGTGTGCTGTGTTAGTTGTAGTGTATCATTGGTGCAGTGGATGAAGGGAAAGGGAAAAAGTATGCCTTTTGCAGTTCCAATGGTATGGCGAGAACCCACGAATCATTTGACGATTGTTATTTTTGCTGACAAAGACTGAAGGTTATTCCAAAAAGGGAAAGCACAATATAGAATATCCAAATTTGAAATCTGCCATACGACCTATTCCTCATAATGTAAATTTGCCAGTGCCGATTGGGCCTTTAAATTGGCAAGCTATTGATTTGGGAGATAATGGACATAACGCATCATCAGGCAGCTCAGAAGGTCAGTCCACAGTTCCCACTTTTACTACAGGTCTCAGTTCCGGCGAGCTACATTTGTTCATCAGTTCAAAGTGAATTAAATGATTTAGTACGTGATTTGGGGTTATCCAAGCAACAGTCAGAACTTCTGGGTTCCCGTCTTAAGGAATGGAACCTATTGGCCAAAGAAACAAAAATTACGAATTTCAGAAAAATTCTACAGTATGGAAAATTCGTTGTGCGCGTGTACTGATATAGACAGTTTAATGCAGGAACTTGATATTAAACATTCTCCCCGTGAGTGGCGCTTATTCATAGACTCATCTAAATATAGCTTAAAAGCAGTGTTATTGCATAATGGAAATTTAAAACCCTCTATACCAGTTGCCCATTCAGTTGCAATGAAAGAAAATTATGAAAATATGCGCACGATTTTGGATAAAATAAACTACAATAGGTATAAATGGCAGATATGTGGGGACTTAAAAGTTATAGCGATTTTAGTGGGACTTCAGGGGGATTTATAAAATATTGCTGTTTTCTTTGTTTATGGGACAGTCATGCAATAAATTAGGATTATGTAGCAAAAATTTGGCCAGAAATAAGCGAATTTAAACCGGGATCTCAAAATGTTAAATTTATACCTCTTGTTGATCCCAAAAATGTCCTTTTGCCTCCTCTTCACATTAAACTTGGGCTGAAGAAAAACTTTGTGAACGCTTTGAATAAAGATGGTGATGGATTTAAATACCTAAGAAAAGTCTTTCCCTAGATAAGTGATGCCAAATTAAAAGAAGGCATTTTTATTGGGCCACAAATCAGAAAATTGCTGGACGATGTCAATTTTACGGAAAAACTTACCAGGCAGGACTTAATTCATTTGGTCAACAATATGGATGAAAATTATTAACAATTAGTTAATGAACTTCCTCCATTCCCATCTGTCATTTTTTCCTAAAAATTTGGGAGCTGTTAGTGACGAGCAGGGTGAAAGGTTTCATCAAGATATGAGAACAATGGAAATTCGGTACCAAGGACGATGGGATCCAGCCATGATGGGTGACTACTGTTGGTTTTTGAAGAGAGAAGATAGGACACCTCATAAACGGAAAAAATAAAGTTTAGTTAGTGTTTTAAGTTAATATTTTTCTCGTTTGCTTTTCTTCTAGTTGTATGGTATGTCTAATAGCCGTAAAACTGTAACATAGTCAATAAACATGGTTAAGAATTTTCTGAAATCATTTTTTCTATAGATATTAAGTATCGTAACATTCGATATGGTTCTACAACTCTAACAAGAAAACCCTACGTGTTACAACTTTCTATTTGTCATTTTCGTATTTGGATAGGTCCATTCTATTAGATTATGCTTTTCTGATTTGTGTTGCAACAAAAAAAATTTTTGTGTCGGCCAGTGTATCTTTCTACACTGGTAAATGAACAAAAGGAGGCAGCAAATTTAGATTTAAGAAATATTCTCACCGAGTTTGCTAATTTAAAAGCACGTAAAATGAACTTTTAAATAAAGATAAGATAAACATTGCTGTATTTATTGACACTTGCTTTTAATTTTTATACTGTTTATTTATACAAACCAAATTACTTATTATCGGATGGCAACGAATTTTTCTGCAATTTTATAGACAGAATTTGTAAATTAGGTGGATTAATTTAAGATACTTTTAGCTATATTTAACTATAATAAGATTTGGTTTTTTTTCTGGAAATGATGTGTGTTGTTTTTAATAAAACATCATTTAGAGTATTAGATATTTAAAAAGATCTTTTCTTCCTGATTATAAATTTATACCTACCAAGGTTTAAATTTCTATCTCGAAAAAAGTCAAGCAAATTGACAAAAGCCATGCCATCAGAATAAGTCATCATGTGTTAGAGAGATAATTATTGTTTTTACATATATCCCTATTTTCTCTCTAACACGTTGCTTCTCTTGGCACGGTTTTTGTGGATTTGCTCAGTCGTTTTTCAAGATAGAGATACAAATCTTAACATAACTTTAATGCGTAGTCAGAAAAAATAAAGTGATATTTCTGAATATGTAATAAAATACAAAGTTTCAGTAAGTAACACACTTTAATACTGTTTCTAAAAAAAGGATTAAAAAGTCATTTATGTCCAAATATGTTTAATAGTATTTTAAATTGATTTAGCAAATTTAAGAAATATATCTATAAAATTGTGAAAGAAATGGGGGGGGGGGGGGGAGGTAACAACATGCTCTGTATTCCTCTGCCACCCGGTATAGGATAGGGGCACAAATGAGTTTGCTTAAGCGCCAAACCTGTCTAGTTACGCCACTGTTTAAAAACGATAAGACGAAAATCAAAAAATAGAATAAATTCAGTGTTTGCAAGTTCCTGTTCAAAATTTTATATTGGACAAACAGGCAGTATGTTTTAAAAAATAATTATTGAGAATGAATTTAGTTACAGAAAACAAAAACAAATTGCAATTACTCGAAACGTAAAACATACTTTTGATTAGAACAGGAAAACCATACTTTCGATAAGAACTTTGAATTTTACATGTAGAAAGAAGAAAATTAATTTACTGGAAAGTATTGAAATAAACAAACAAATTAGAACACATTATTAAACGATAGTTCATTTTTATCAAAGGTATTTAATACCTACAGATTGTATTACACTTTTATTTAAGATCTAACATCCGATGAAGCCACAGTGTTGGCGACTTTTTTATACCCGGTAATCTCAATGGTGAAATTTATCTGGAATTATTAGAAAACGCCATTGATCCAGCTCTCGTGCAAATATTAGAGAATGAAGAAGACCATACGATAATTTTTCAACAAGATGGCGGACTACCCCATTTCGTACAATCTGTGCGACAACTTTCAGATCAAAATTTCCCTCAAAGCTTGATTAGAAGAAGGGAACATATTAAGTGGCCACCCAGGTCAGTCTAAGATGTATGCTACCAAGCCCGGATATTTGCAAAGCCGTACAATTAATGAATGTCGTCAAATCACAGCCGAAATGTTGTCTAATGTACGTATGAACGTTTTGAACACAACTTATTTTACTGCATGGAAGTGAATGGTGGCCATTTCCAGCATTTAATAAACTGATCACAAAAGTAATTAGTCTCCTTATTGGTTATTAAGTACACATTTTTTCCACATTGCCTCTTTCACTATTTTAGCTCTCATTTCGATATCGATGAAAATTTTGACGCGAAATTTTAGGTTCAGGTAGTATTCGATGAGACCCTTAAAATAAGGAATCGCAACACCCGTCACCCCTATTCAAATTTGTGCTTCCGCTCGTTAAGGGATTAAAGTTAGGGGTTGAAAAAAGCAGACAAGTTGTGCCCCCTCGAATCAGAAATTGACGGATCCGAGTGCATCGATTTTTTTCACAAAAAACGTAAAAAAAACATGTCTAATTTGTATCCAGATCTTCAAATCTTTAACAAATTTTATCAGGCTGTCATTTCGTTGTGGTTGCAAATAATAATGTGAAATTATAGGTTCATAAAGAACTCGACGAGAACTTGAGAGGTATGCCATGATCCCTCTTTCCTATTCATATTTCGGGGGTTGTTCTCCCCCCTGCTACAGGGTTGAAGCTACGGGAATGAAGCTGAATAATAGTTCCCCTTCAAATCAAAAATCGGCGGTTCCGAGAGTTTTTCCAAATATTCATTTTAAAGCCGGAAAATCGGGTTGTAAAGTTAAGTTTTCGTTGGCTCGCCCTGTATGTAGTAGCAAAGGTGAATGTGTGTCACCGCCAGAAACCTCATAGGTCTAGCACACAAGCCTGATGTTCAGTTAAATACAAGATATGAGGTCAAATCTGCGTTAACTTTTTAATTGTCCCGAGTAAAAATATGTTATATTTTTTTTAAGATTATAGGAAAGTCTACAGTTTGTAAAATAAACAAAAACATAAACTTTTTTGAATAAAAAAAACCTTAACGAAAAAAACAACAAACTTTACCTCGGGATATAGAGTTAGTCCCATATATTCTTAATTAAAATTTCTATTGGTTCTTATTCACTTTCAATCGAAAACTTTGCCTCGATGTAAACAACACCGACAATGATATTCCCGGTCGATTTATTGAAAATAAAGTCTCGTTATTCAAAAAAACAAGCTAAATTCGTTGTCCCTTGTTAGTCATTTTTATTGAATAAAGTTATAGCCTCTCAGTTTCAGTACAGATTTTCCAAAAAATAGTTCAGTTAAAAGAAGCAAGCCTTTGTCACCTCGATAATCACTACAAATAATTATTAATGAACAAGCATATCAGCAAGACACTTTCATTTTACACATTGTTAACAAACGGCCGCGAAGCCCTACAGAACCCTATTGTTTTTGGTTGAGCTTCGAACCCATTTCGTGATTTTACGATTTTTTTTTTCGTTAAAAAAAGGTATTTTGGGGCGCTTATAGCTCGAACTGGGTGCCTCCTAGCGAAATTTTGCACGAGAGATTTTTCATTAAAAATATAGAAGAGAACAAAAACCTGAACGCATCTCTGTCGGAAAAATGACGGAAAGTAGAAATTTTTAAGAAAAATTGAAAGTTTTCATTTATAAACTCCCTAGTGCTTGAATTATTACCGAAAACTTTTTCGAGGTCAAAGATTCGTAAGCGAGAAAAAATTTTTGGTAATTAATTCGAATACATAGGAGATTCGGTAAGAAAATTTCAAACAAGATGAAAAAAAAGCATTAAAAGTGACGTTTTGGTAGTACATCAATTAATCAAGTACTGAGTTTAGTACAATTAAATAGTAATACATGTGTACAATATAATTTATTTTATCATGCCAAGCTAATTCTAAGCCACTAAAAATGATGGATCGTCCTATTAGGTCCTAATCTTTCCAAACATGTAAATTATAAAGTGCCAAATGACTATAATTAACTATTATTATTAAAAGTTACAACTACCAACTTTAGTGCAATAATATATTGATACATATTTCAAGGAAGCCATATTTGTTTATATATATAGTAGATTTCAAATCACCTACAGCCGGTTACGAAAAACTTAATTGCTGTTTAGAATAGTTAACCGTGTTTTCGGATTTGACAAGCTGCGAACAGAAATCTAGGAACTCGCTGTCAAATTTGACATTCCGTTAAATATTTTAAACTTTAATTGAGCTTTCTGCAACCGGCCTTAAAAGTAGCGGAAAATTATGTAAAACTCATTTTTAGAACACTTATACCTACCGGTAAAAGTTGGTTTTTCAAAAAGAAGAGATAAAATTCCGATTTTAGTGTAATAATTTAGTCAAAAAGAAAGAGCTCTTTTCTTTTATTTTTGATTTATTCGAAAATACTAAGATTGGCGGTATTGATATATTCTTAATTTCAATTATATACCTCGGTAAATGAAAGTATGTAACTTAAAACGAGAGGATAATTAAATCTACAAGGCTATGGAATTTTGTGTGTATTTTGTGCCTGTCAAAGCACTATAAACTAATCTTTCAGATCAAACCAATCAATAAAGCTCCGAATTAGAAATAGTAGAAATATTCTTATATATATAAGTTATTTAAAATGGAAAAATTTTAAAAATATGGTTCATGTACATATTGCAAAGAAGTGGGCCATATTAAAATGTACCATAGTTATCTGAAATATCTTACTGATCTAATTGTCACATTCAAATTACGGAAGACAATTTGTTTAGAAGAATACAATGTGTTGCTGATGATTTCGCCGAAGTTCTCCAGGATGCCTAAGCGGAAAGTAAATCACCTGGAGAGAAAATATTATATCTACTTTATAAAACACCGACACCTATTAAGGGCCAGTTCTTCAACCACTGCAACCCTTAATTATTCACCATTATAAAGAGAAGAAATCGAGGAATTCTTGGAATATTTCAATTCGCTTGTACAAAGTATTATTTCTTAAGTACCTACTTAAATAAAATTCAATTCTACCTACATAAGTATATCTTTTTGTGATTTTGAAAATCAGTTTAAAATAAATAAATAGGAGATAAATGTATTAATTTATTATAAGGTTTGTGACACATTCTCACAATTATTATTACTAAAAAAAGTCGTGTCGCAAGGCGTTGACATTTCAGTATATGTCAAAAAATTTCCACTTGTTAATTTCAGTCAGGTCAACGAAAATTTCCGGAAATTTTGTTGGTTGCTATGGTAACGAGTTAGAATAACAATATCCGATTGGTTCCAAATGGCGGTATGAAATTTTCGAAAAAAAAATTCTTTTTGATACATTTTTTTTTTAGAAAAAAGCAGGCGTCTCGTCGGAAAATTGACTTACGGCGCCCGAAAGTGCTCAAAAATATACACAAAATGGAATATCTGTGAAGGATTTTGAGTATGTACAGGGGGTGCAATTACCAGAAAAAAATTACAAAGTTTCCCAAAAATGGGTATTACAAGAAACCTAATACACCTAGGGCGTGAGGTATTTTTTTTACGAAACTAGATACTCGTAGGAAGATTGTGACCAAATTTTAAAATTTTAGCGAACACGGTTTAATTATTGCGATTTTTCAAAGTTGAAATTTTAAAGTCCAAATTTAACCTCACTGTGGCGCTCACTGTAAATAGTAATCGGAATTATTTCGTGACAGAAGGGTAGAGCGTTTATTTGACTACAAAAACCTCTATAATATTTTCTTCTAGCTTCTGGAAAAATAGGTAAAAATTCGATTCAAAGAAAAAAGTGCACACTTTTGTGCACAATTTCTAGGTTTCTCTGAGATTTTCAAAACATCCATTCACCCTTGACTTTCGTCGCTGTCAGAAGTGTAACTGAATAAATATTTAAGTAAAAATTATTGAATTTTAGAGATTCAAAAAGGATTTCTTGGGTATTTTTAAAACTGGCAGCATAAAATTTGAATATTTTTAAGTAGGTAGCTACAATTTGAAGGATAAGACTTTCCCCAATTTTATAAAATATCTCTAAGAAAATTAGCTGTCATTCTCCAATGCATGCATTACATCGATATTCATTTTATAAACGTGCTATTTGATTATTGTTTTAGGATCAGTTAGAGCAGCAAAATACTTGCATCTAATTGGATACGGGAGAAATACATTTTGTAGTATATAGTCTGGAATGTTTATATATTTTGTGAAGTTTTTGGTATGGAATATGGATTGAAGAGATTTGGATAATAAATTTAGAAAATTTATTTTTTGCAGCCATGAATTTTATAATTTTTTTTCTTTACCTAAACCTTTAAAGGATTTCTTTGGAGTTTTCGATAACAGATAGGATATTTCTTACAACTTTTACGGGGTAATTTATTACAAAAAATATTTTTATAGCTATTAAAAAATGGGTTTACCTAGTGACTCCTTAAAATTTTTAGAGACGGTTTTCACAGAATTAAGTAACTATTAGTGGTGTTTTTTTGGTATTTAATATTTTGATAGCTTTAAAAATATCGATATTCTCCTTGTGGCTTTTGAACTGCTTAAAATTTTTAAATATCGTTTTCATAGATCTATGTAATTTTTAGTGGTGTAATTTTTAAAAATATTTTGACAGTTTAAATTTTTGAAAACGGTTCTCACAGTTTTCTCTAATTTTTTATAATATAACTCAATAAAAAGAAAATTGGACATTTGTTAAAAACAAAGGTCGATTTTTCGTAAATTTTAAACTTATTAAAAACAAATTATGTGAATTATACGATTCCATGTAACTTTTAAAGGCGCAATTGTTTTGAAAAAAATACCTTGACAGCTGTCAAAATAAAAGTTTTTCCCGTGACTTCTAAACTATCTGAAATATTTAAATACGGTTTTTACAGTTCCATGTAACTTTTAAAGCGTTACTTATTTAAAAAATATGCTGAATTGTAAAAAAAAACGGTTTTCTCCACAACTTCTAAACTGCTTAAAAAAAATAAAAACGTTTTTCATAGGTTCATGTAGCTTCCTAAGGCGCAATTTATTAAAATAAATATTTTGACAGCGGTCAAAAAATATGTTTGTTTTCCTTATCTTTTGAATTGCTTTAAATTTTTAAATACAGTTTTTACAGTTCCATGTAGCTATTAAAGGTTTAATTAAAAAAAATATTTTGAGGCCTGTCAAAAAGCCTGTCCCAGAGCCTGTTCTTTCTTTTACCTTTTCAACTGCTTAAAATTTTTAAATACAGTTTTTATTGTTTCTTGTAACTTTCAGTCTCACAATTTTGACAGCTGTTAAATAAATTTTTCGTTCTGATTTCTGAACTTTTTAACATTTTTAGATGTGGTTTTTTTATAGTTTGAATTTATATTATATTATGTGCCAAACAAATCTAGTTTCTCTAACTTTTGAGCAGTTACTTTTCTTTAAATCACATTTTTACATATTTTATGAATATACATTTTTTAATTACATGCCCATATTTTTGAATTTACAAAATTACTGTACAATATATGTAGCCATGTCTTACTTTAGACTTTATTTGAAGTTTTATTTGGTATTTGGAGCAAACTTATGCAAAACGTATCTTTATTACTACAAGATTTGAATCAGATGTATCAAATTAGCGGACGTTTGTTAATCAAAACATAGCCGTAAAGTTATGTTAATAGTAAAGGGAATCAGTTCAAAAATTATATAGATATAGATTAAGCAACCTTTTGCTTTCGCTCTGTGCCATATCCGGCTAGTAAATTTAGATTCATAAAAGGAAAATTATACTAATTAGGTACGTTAATTATAATTCTACATTTTAAAATTTTTGACTTTTTGAATACAGGCAATAACCCGTTTATCGATTGAATTGATCCAAAATCTGAATATCTCGAAAACTATAAATATTTTCTGATGAATATAAATTAGGAAAATATGTACTCTAGGAAGATGTATATTTTATTCATATACAGGATTTTTTCATGGTCTTAAAACGTTCAAATTTTTCATTAAATTTTAAATGTCAGTTTTATCGAAAGCTATAAGTTGTATGTAAATTTTCAGAAAACGAAATTTTCTTTTATTTCCAGTAAAAATTGTAGAGAAATAAATATTTAATTTATTTCTATACAATTTTAATAAAAATGAATAGTAATGAAGATATTATTCAAATAGTTGTTTTTGTGACATTTTTAACTCAAAAACCTATCCTATACTTTAATTTTAAATTCGCAAATAAATAAAATTTTTGGTTACTATTATTATTATTAAACAATAACTTTTTAAACATTATCATTTTATTTTAATACTAGCAGCTGTCAAAATGTTTTCGTTCGCAACCATTTATGTACCAGTAAGACTAGCGACCGTTTATTACACAAAACATACGTCATGGATATGTTAATAGAAAAACACGATCTGCGCTAGACGTATAGGAATGCTGCACAATGCAAGAACCCAAAGTCCCGAATTTTAGTACCAGTTAATTCGGATTATCATGCGATTTTTTTACTTACAATGTGACAGTTGAGTTCAACTCGTTTTACGTATGGCATTAATGGACGTTTGTTAATTAAATGAGCTCGCACTTGTTTCTTATTATATTTTTGACGTTTATGGCTTTAAAAGTTAAAACTAAAAACAAGAGCATTTCTTGTTTATCGATAAATATTGGCTCTAAGCTCATATATAAATTCGTCTCAAGTTGCAGCAAGAACATTTGACAAATTCTTATGTATAATTTTTTCAACATTCATCTTAAATTTAAATGTTTAAATAAAATATTTCATTTTTGCGTATGTTTTGTATATCTCACATTACCAGAATTATAATTTTTTTTTAATTTTCCATATTTAGTTTGCACGAATAAGAATGCAACATGTATTTAGATATACACGGTACCAAATCATGGCGTTCATTTTTAATTTCGTCATCAGGATAGATTCAATAATTTAAAAAGAAAGTTATGAAGCAAAAATATATCGGTTTGCTGCTTGTTAGCCCGGTCTAATGTAGCTCTTACTGAAAGTCCTAATAAATAAAACTTATATATATATGCATTTTAAAATTAAGGGATTTGACATACCTGCCGAACTCGTCCCAAGTAGCGCAGCGCAATCGACAGTTGCCTTAACATTTTCATATGGAGATGATCGGGTCACATTTTGGTAAAAATCCAATACGGCAAAACAAAATGGTGAATCAGTGAAACGTTAAGAAATTATTACTAAAAAAAATACTTGTCCAATTTATCTTAAATTTTGCATAAAAATTAATATTAACATTTTGGTGCGAATGAAAGATCGCGAAACAAAATGACGGCTTAACAAAATATTTAAAAAATCAGCCTGAAAAAACTACTTCATTAGATTTATTTCAAATTTCCTGCAAGAATTAAGTGTAGTATCGAAATGGACTGGTAAAATTGTAGTACGAATTCAAGATATAAAACAAAATGGCGGTCAAATAAAATGTTTGTAGTCGTGAAAAAATCATTCTCCTAGGTTTTACATACCGTCACGTTTTAGCGTTTTTAGATGCCAAAAAAAAAACTCTCTAAGCGATTGACTTCAAATTTTGTTCAAAAATTAAGGGTCTTATGTGAATGATCTGGTAACATTTTGGTATGAATATAAGATGGCAAAAAAATGGCGACCTAACAAAATATCAAAAAATCTGCCTGAAAAAAAACTACTGATTCAATTGATTTAAAATTTTGAGCAAGCATTAAGTGTGATGCAGAGATAAACTAGTAAGTTGTGGTACGAATTCAAGATGGCGGTACAAAATGGCAGGCAAATATTTTTTTTAGAAAATCTACGTAAAAAATTTTTATTCAATTGACTTTAAATTTTGCAGAAAAATTAAATGTGGTATAGGGAGAAAATGGTACGAATTCAACATGACGTAATAAAATGTCGGGTTTGTCCATGTGAAAACTACTTATTGATTTTTTTTAAATTATATGCCAAAATCAAGTGTCGTAGAGGTAGGAACTAGTAAAATATTGGTAGGAACAAAATGACGCCCATTAAAATTATTTGTAAAATAGTATATATTTGTTACTAAATAAATATGTACTAAACTAAATCGTGTTACACTTCACTACTCCTAATAAAAGGAAAGATTCATAACGAGAGAAGTTCCGGGTAAAGGAAATTTACCGATTTTTTAATATGCTGGTTGATGACCTGCTGTTCCCAGGAAAGGTTGCAAGAATAGAAAATCCTAATGCAAATATAAAACTTAATATTTTTAGTTGCCTTTCTAGATATTCTTATTAAAAAGCATTTTCTTTTCATTCATTTCAGTGAATGGCAACAAACCAGCCTTTCAACTAAACCGTTTGTGGTGTGATTTAAAAAAATATGTGGTTTGTAGAAAGGTAACGTTGCATACATTTTTGTGTCAACATTTCCCTTGCCTTCTAAAAATAAAATATTGTCCTCTCTTTTAAATTTCAGTGTTTAATATTTGTCTTGCGATGAATTGAATGCAATATAAACATCTAAGCAAAATGGGATTCTAAAATTATATAAAAAGGCTGTTAGCAAACAGAAGAAAAGATATGAGTTTTATGAATATAGCTTTCATAGTTTCATATCAGAGAAATTTTTAGATTGAAACTAATCTATTCTAATTTTTATCATATTACATTATTAATATATGGAATAATATTCATATAAAAATTTCATTTTGCATACATACCTGGGAAGTCAAATATATTTAAAATAAAAATAAACGATTCCAGGCAATTTTTTATGTTTGCCTACTTAGAACTATAATATTAAAGCCTTACTTCTACTGTTATAATAAAATTACGAAAATTATAATACATTGCCCGAATAAACAGTTGTATAAAAGGTGCCATTTGCTTGGACGTGTGTTACCGCTCTAAGGGGCCCAGCGGTGTCAGATAAATAAAATATTTTCATAAGATTTCCACCTCAATACCTGGTTAACACACTAGGAATATCTTTTAAAGTTACTTTCTATTGTAAATGACACCTTTCTGTTGCTTAAGGTGGGTGCGCGATGAAATGATTCCTTTCTGATACTTTAGATCATATGGACTTTATACATAGAGGATTCTGGGGAACACCGAAAGTTCCTCTAGTCAAAATAAGAAACAAATATAAATATCGGTCAAAAAATGCATATTAAGGGAACTATTGTCCTAAAAATGGTAGCAAGTAAAGAGGGACGCAATATAATTTCTGTGAAACTTTGCAACAACCAATTATTGTTTACGCAATGTGTGCTGGTGATAAAAAAATCTAGGTTAAAACAATCGTAAGGGGCAATTTGACTGGAGTGGAGGATTATTTGATAATACTTTTACAATATCAAATCAGTTTCTTTATTTTTAAAGGCTGGACAGACGAGATAATAGTAAAACTTTGCCAACCCTCTTATTTTCCACGCAAAATACGGTAGTATTAAAAATATTTTGAATGGAAAATAGCAAGAAGTAATTATTTCTAGAACGATGCCTGAATTCCCGAACACCCACCCTGATCATCATCAAAGCTACCCTTTAAGATTTTTTATTCAAAATTATTAGCGTATTATGAGTAAAAAATGGGAATTATTAACATAGCTAAGTGAATATGGGAGAGGAGGGGGGGGGGTAATATGAACATGTTAAGAAAAATATATTATTTAACATATGTAACCAAAAATGATTTTAACGTTCTTTATAGCCTACAAATGATTTTTTCAACATATATAGATGCTTATTTATATTCCCCGAAATGGAGGAAAATATGAACATGTATGAAAGGTAATATGAGCAATGCATTTTTGCAGCATCTCTTTTATTTTCCTATTTTGTAATTTTGCTAATTGAAAAAAGTGGGAGTTTGATCAACACGTTTTCTTATTTCTTAGTAATGAAATATGTCATAAACAAAGAATGAAAGTATAGAATAAAATTATTATACCTAATAAATGTTAGTCATTCACAATCAGGGCAGTAAAAAATTTAGTTTTTTTTAGACTAAAGCATTATTCTGCTGCAACTAAGACATTGAACCCAGTTACCGCCGGAAGTTGAAAACAGGATTTGATATTAGAGGCACTCTGCATCAGTCTTAACTGAAAGCGACATTTTTTGTCCAAGTTTCAGATTTTTTTTGATACTTTCCTCGGTGTCATTATTTGAGCGGAACTTTGTTCTAATTTATTTTTGTATGTATTGTAAGAATGTGCTACCTTACGAGGAAAACTTGGAGAATTGTTAGAAGCATTTACAAAAGTGTCTACCAAAGATGTCCGATGTTTATCCGAAGTTGATGGTAATCCTTTGAAACCCAAACATTTTTTAAAATTTTGTATTACTGAAGCTTCTTCAGTTTCAGCACTATTTGATGACATGCTAATTTCATCACATGCAGTTCACCCTCAAAACTTTGATTTACTGGTAGTTTAATAGTAGTCAGGCTAGTATTTGATGTTTTTGATACTTCATCGTCCAGCTGATTCTCGGCTGTAATATGAAATGTTTGGTTCAAAAGGATTTATTCCAGTTTTTATGAAACCTGAAATTGCATTTTGCGTTGTAGCTTCTTTTCCATAGACGACAGTAAAAAGTTCTGGAATTTCAGCCTCCGTAAAAACGCGACCTGGATGATGTGTAAGACAAGATGCTATAGCTTGATCATAATATGTATTTACTTATTTATGTTATTAAACTCTTAAATACAGCCACATCTAATGGTCGTAATTTATGTGTGCAGTGTGAAAAAGTCTAAGTCTAAATTTTTGGTGTGACTTGAGGGGCCATCTAATATGAGATCATATTTCTATACCAAATGTAAATCAATTTCCCATCGCCTTCAAAGGCTCGTATTTGCTCATAATACCCGAGATGCAGCCAAACTACAAATATCAATCCTAATCTAAAAACTCATACTCAACACTATATTAAATCATATTTAGTACTGTTTATTAGCTTAGATAGTTCTTAATTCAATGTAAAATATTTCAATTGATTCAAAGTGAAATAGTAAATAACTTACCTTACTAATATTTTACCAATATTTTAAACAAGTTACCAATCGAACGATGTTATTTACACTAACATGAGTATAACAAATTCATAGATGGCGTAACTGGTAGTATATTACCTGTCATGCTCACATTACATAATATACCCTAAGTTAGGAACGGTTTATCTTATTTGTTTTGTTTCGAACAAGTGAACTTTTTTCATGTAAAAATGTCTAATCTTTTCCAGTATGGACAATATGGTATAAAAATAATAATCAATCAAAATTTAAGTTGTAAACTGTAAAGTTATTACTAATATAATCCCTATCCGTGTCAAAACTACCCCTACACTTTTTATTTTAACCAAGGATGTTTTAGCATTAACACCAGCACACTTCGCGTGAAAATAAGGGGTGATTTTTAAATCGTTGCCATTGATTTTTTAGCATGAGAATATCATATTTGTTAAATGTTCATTCACACCTTATAACGTATGGTAATTGGAATTTGGCGAGTGCATCATAAACTTATTTTAACTTTAATTAAACACATATTTTTAAAGTTAAAAATTCATGTGGAAATATGGATAGGTATATATTGAATATATAAACGTTATAAACAAACAAACACTTAGAGTATATTAATTATATATTCGTAATAAATCTATATAAAAACATAATATTTCCTTGTTAATCAGTAACCGGTTTATATAAATATCTTTTAACTGGTCCCTTAATTAAATACTTATAAGTTCATATACAAAAAAATAGCCTTTTAAACAGCCGAAATTGCTTTAATTGTCTAATATCAGCGGTCGCACTGGTCGCAGAGGAATTCTTTATTTAGTTTATTTTTGGGCAAAATCCAAAGCTTAACCCTAATATTTTTATTGTTTCAATACAGATAGATCATTTTTACATCAATTCAACAAAGGCCTAATCAAAAACGCAGTCCAATATTTAAAAACAACTACAGGCAAAATTATAAATATATAGAAAAAAGTCGATTTACCAAAATGTATAAAAAGAGACACAAGGTGTCAAATTTTTGGATCCAATTTCAATGACTGTAACCTACATATTTCATAAATTTCCTAAATTTGCCAATATTCTCAAAATCTTCTATAAATAAAAAACTTTACAATACTAGTAAGGGCACGTACCTCAGACTAGTAAGAGAACGTATTTTAAATAGTCTAATAAAACAAAATTTAATATTAGTATGATTTGTATGGATTCAAACGAAAGTTTATAAATCGGCTTTAATTTTGGTGTTAAGAAGTAGAAATTATCCAAAAAAATATTGCTTTATAATATTTCCTAATATCACTGTCAGGCATTCAAATCCACGGGATCAAAACAGCGATTCTTAAACAATTTTCAATTGATTTCAGTTAATTCACAGGTATGAAATTTTGCTCATATCTATGCCTTTAACTATAATTAAATAAATATCAATTTATTAGTTATCTTAAATTTAATACGCATATTTGAACATGTTTATAGGCACTTTTTTCTTATCTGGGAGAATAAAATTAAACATTGCTTTTCTTTGTCAGCCATGTGGAAGTGCTGTATTACTTTATGTAATATATCGTTAAAATTGCTTGCTTAAGTTCTTATAAATTAGCAAGTCAAACATTAACACGCGTACTTACTTAGATAATAGGAACGAACGGCATCGCACGACTACGAATACATATTTGCTTTAATATTTGCTTTACGACTACAAGTAGCGCACCTATGCGTAAGGTGTGCATAAATATGTATGTAAACAAATGACAGCGTACAACAATTTGTCTCTTTGCGGTACCCGTTTGCAAGCAAATGCATGCATTCGCCGTCCATATTTTTTTCATATTGGAGATCGGAAATCCATATACTTTACGTCCACACTAAGCGAGCGAATGTGTTCCTCACCATGTGGTCATATTTGTTCGCTAAGTGGGTACGTACCTTTGCATTGAAATAATACGATACATTCATGTTATCAAAAATTCCCTAACGATGGCGCTGGTTTCGGGCAGCGTTTATTCCTAAATCGGGTTGTAATTGCTACGAAACGGCAAAGGACTTCAGGCCCATCAGTCTATCTATACCATTATATACGAAACGGCGCACTGGACAGAAACCCTATGTATCCATTCCCGCACGCCTACAGGACGGCCATGTCAACTAAGACGGCTCTTCATAGTCTAGTCAGTAGTCTGGAGGCGGGAGTCTACTCCAAGGAGATGGCTGTAGGTGAGTTTTTAGATATCAAAGGGGTGTTTAACAATGCCACCTTGGACTCCATTAGTGAGGCTGCTGAGAGTTTTGGCGTGGGCAGCGTCGTAATTAATTGGGTTCTCGCCATGCTTGACAGCAGAATCATAACATCTTCTCTTGAGAGCGTGACAATGTCCTCGTCCGTGGCCAAAGGATGTCCGCATGGCGGAGTTCTTACTCCGCTCTTGTGATGTCTGGTTGTGGATGGGTTGCTTCATCCTATTAATGAGAGCGGAGTGTATGCTGAAGGCTACGCTGATAATCTTGTCGTTATAGTAATTGGCAAGTTCCCAAGTACCATTATAAAGCTCATGCAGAGGGCCTTGGCATTGGTGGAAAAGTGGTGCCAAAAAAACGGTCTGTCTGTTAATCCGGGTAAGACCGTAATGGTACCATTTACCCACAAGAGGAAGATGAACCTTGAGAGGCTCACTCTCTTTGGGAATGAGTTGAGACCTTCTGGGTCGGGGAAATATCTGGGGGTTTTAATAGACTCCCGACTGACCTGGAGAGATTATATTGAAAGAATCACAAAAGGACTACAGCATGTCTGTGAGCGTGCAGACGATCCTTCGGATCAATTTGAGATCTAGAACCTCGTATTGTGCATTGGCTTTACACGTCAGTGATAAGGTGAATTATCACTTATGGCGCTCTTGTGTTCGGGCCCGCCACTCGCAAGACAATCTATCGGAGGGAGCTTGACAAGCTCCAGAGACATGCCTGTCTGGCCATAACTGGAGCCATAAGAACCACAACGATCAGAGCTATGGAGGCCATTCTGGGACTAAGTATCTACACTTGCTTGTAGAGAAAGAGGCTTGGACGGCTACTGTTCGTTTAAACGACTGGGGTCATTGGATACACAAAGACTGGAATTTTGGACATATGCGAGTCTGGATTGAACTGATCAGATTAGACCCTCCTGACTAGAAGAGATTCCATTATTCCGGTCTCAATATCCTGTAAGAGGTTTCGTGAAATTGTTCCCCGTTATTCCTATATCCGAAGGGTCTGTTTGGTTTACAGACGGCTCTTTAATGAAGGAGAGCTTTGGGGCGGGAATCTAGGGGGAGAGACCTAGGGGAAGAACTAGTCGTATCCTTGGACGGTATGCGACTGTATCTCAGGTTAAGATTATAGCATTCTTGAACTGCGTACAGGAAAATCTTTTCAGAGGATATCACGGAAAGTATATCTATATATGCTGTGATAGTCAAGCCGCGATTAAGGCTCTGCCCTCGAGCAGGGTCAATTCGCTGCTTACACTTGAATGCAGGTGAGCCCTTGAGAGGCTGTGTGAGTTTAATAGGGTTAGCCTCATTTGGGTGTTTGGCCATCAGGGCATTGAGGGACGGTTTAGCTGGCTCGGAAAGGTAGCAACACTGCTTTCATTGGGCCGGAACCTGCTCTTGGAACTGCTCCATCAGCTGTCAAGGCTAAGATTAAGAATCGCACTGTTGTAGAATTCAGTGCTGAGTGGCATGAGCTAGCAGGACTAAGGTCTTAATGTCAGACCCTTTTAGCCGTTCTGAGACTAATAAACTTCTAAAACTAAACAGAGGCCAATTTAGAACCATTACTGGGATTCTAACTGGACACTAGCTAGTGAAATATTACCTGCATAAGATTGGATTCGGCAACGATCCATACTGCAGGTTTTGTGCTGAGATTGGCTGCTTTGTTTGGGTGACGCCTATGTGGAACACGAGCTTGTGGGAAGTGCTCGACCTGAAAAAACCCTTTCCTTTCTAAAAAAGAGACAGCCTGAGATGTCTTCTTGGAGGGATAGCACAATGGTCCCCAGTGAGCTTAAGCGCTGCCCTTGTCGGGCTCCCCATCTGTGTGTAATGTCTAATGTCTAATGTTATCAAAAAAGAATATTATCAGCCAGTAGGAAACAAATATTTATTTACTAACTGAATAATTCTCATCGACATCAACATGCCGGTATGATATAGTCAAAATTAAATAAACGCATCACCTAAAGGCAGGAAAATTACTATGGAGAAAGCAATATATTTCTTGCATGCATGTCGCGTCTAACAACAATAATGCAATTGAAATTATGTTTCTAAATTTGAAAAGTAACATTATATTATTTGACGGTTATACTTTATGTAGTATAGTTCTACGTAGAGACGACTGCACGGAATTCTGTACAAAGTAGAAAGAATAATTAAATTTGCTTCTCTCTGAACTAAATTTATGTCGGATGCTATATTATTTAGAATTTAAAGTTAGTAGTTACAGCTGTATGAAATAAAAATACTTTTATTGTTAGATCAGATTGATATATGTAATTATAAATATTTTCAGAAAATTCAACCACTATATTTCTAGAACCACTAAAAAATATGGCTGCACTAAAGTAAAATTAGTATAATATGTAAAAGTTAAGGATTTATATGACTAAAATACGTTGGCATTTATTTGTTAAAATAAATGCATTTATTTGTTAAAATATTCAGCAATATATCGAATATATGACAACGTTAATGAGAAAACATCTAAATGAAAAAGAGATATTGTTCGAAAAAAAAATTTTAATAAACAAGTTGTCCGGTTGGGCGTAGGTGTTTCCTCACCAACTGCAAAATCCTAAAAATTCAACAGGTATTTTTCTCACCAGAGATGAGTTCCTATTTAAATATACGTATTTTCCTTACTTTTTTAATAATTAACTACTTTCTTTACTAAAATAAAAAAAAAGTACCAAGTAATGCATGTCACAAAAAACCTAGGCTATAACTGGCTATGATACTGTGCGCGGCATCCATTTTTATAGATTTCAGAGGTAACTGTGCTTTCGTGAAATTCCGCACACGTAATTTTGTATTTTTTGACACTCCCTCATGCGGTGAAGACACAAAATGTGTCTAGACCTCGTTTTACGATAACCCAAAAAAGGCCAAATCAGGGCTAATCAAAAAAGTAGTCTGATAATTAATTATAAAACACGATTTTATACAAAATACACGAGAACATACTTAACGCTGAGATGACGTCCAATTTTGTATATCGATATATCTAACCATTCTGCATGTTGGCGTCCAATTTCGAATCGCCCTGTAAAACAGACAATCCCTCTAGTATCTAGTAACTAAAATTTACATTTAGTGAGCAAAATATTTGTCATATAAGGTAAGAAAAAACACCAGTTCGTCCAGTAATACCTTCATTATTTCGATAATCGGATAATGATTCGGTTTTTATAGTATTCCTTTTTCTTATCTTTTATGTTCTGTATCCAAAATAATATTTATTCCAGAAAAAAAAAACACAAATTTATTTCATTTAATTTAATACTGTGATGTTAGGAATTTAATCTGAACTAATTTTTTGGAAGTAATCTATTTCTGCGACAATTTGTTTACCTCGGATTTGAGAATAGTCACTCAAACAAAACGGATGTGCAAGAAATATCCAGATTCAGAATTGTTTTTTTTTAATCCGAGTCATAGTGTTTTTATTGTTTGTAAACTTACACATATGCATTCTACCAGACAAAACGTCAAAGAGCCGTCACCCTGTAAGACGAATTATAACTGGCCAGCTGGTACTGGCTATCGGGAACGCTGTATATAATATCTGTACTCTATCTGTACAAGAATGTATAAAATATAAAATTTCCGACTATTTTTAATTTGAAATGTCCCATCAACAGGGTAAGAAACCATGTTCTTATGTTTTATGTAATTAATAAAATTTTATGAAAGACAACAATCGAATATTCCGATTGTATAATAGTAAAACCCGCAAATTAATATCATCTTAAATGAAATCTAAACTGATTACTTACTTTTTTTAGGAACTAATCTATTAAAGTTTATACATGACATGCAACAAAATAGAAATAATATAAAACAGAAATAAACCGTCTTTAGAGAAAGAAATTACAAACAATGAAATGTTTAAGATTCTTGGGGAAAAATTTGAAATTCTTGAAAAAGCCATAGCATTTATCATGGATACCATTAAAAAAAACAAGATATTGAAGATGGAACAAGAGAAGTTGATCTTTTATTCAAATGAACTTATGCTGAGAATCAACACAGCTTGTGCAACTAGAGAAGTAAAACGGAAAATAAAATAATAAAATTTTTGAAATATAGACACCTTAAAGTCTGAATTATTTTTTGAAAAAAAAAGTAAAAATATGATATATCTCTTTATTCTAATAAACAGAACGGGAATATCAAGTACAGTGAATTTTTAAACCAGCAGCAAGATTTGACCAGGCGATAAAAGCCTTGGAAGGCTTAACTAACAAGTATAAAATTGCAGACCACGTATTTATTATTACAGGATCAAATAAAAAATATTTTCTTCGTTTCAAAATTTTTCTGTGTGAATTAAGGCAGTATTCTACATTAAATATTAATTTTACCCATGTGCCTTGAGGTAATTCCCAATATTTAAATAAATGAAAACTTAAATTTAATAGTAGATTAACAGAGTTTACTAAACGTGTTAATAACTTGATTCCTGAAGCAATAGGTACTTACAGTACCCTAAGCATAAATAAAAAAACTAAATCAAAATATATGTGAGCTACTTAAAGCTATATAAACAAACAAAAAATTTGGTTTTTGTAAAAAAACATAGTGAAAAAAGGAAACAAGTATAGAATTATAATATTTTTTTTCTGATAATCACACTGGCCCCAGTAATCCAAACGATTGCACAGAGGTAGTTTATCTGGGGTGGCGGGCGGTGGAGAGCCAGACTGTAATAAATATATTAATGATTTTGATGGTCGATAAAAGTCTGCAAAATCTAGAAACAATGACAGTATTTCTTTAGAATGCATACAACCAGGGAGCAGCTAACACTCTTATTGTTAAATGTGCAATCACTATGAAATAAGACTTATTACCTAGTTTAGTTTTAATCACAGAACACTGGCTGAATTATGCCATATGCGAAACTATACCACTATACATAGATATGGTAGCATTCATGGAGGGGGACAATCATTTTTATGAAATCTGACATCGGTAACAGCTTTTAATTCGTTGGTGTAAACCAATATAATGATAGGATAGTGGAAAAATAATTAGAATTTTCAGCAGCTTACAATAGGCATTTTCATATTTTTATATATTGCATTTACTGTACACTATTTAGTAATGCTTAAGACTTTATTGAAAGATTTCAGGTCTTTTTAACCGATTGGAGGTTAATTCCTGCCAACGGATTGTAAGTTAATCATTGCTGGAATTCCTAAGAATACATTAAAATAGAATGTTTCCTATAAGAAAATTAAAAATTAAAAAATGTTAGATCTCCATTAAAACATCTGCCAAAAATTTAGGCTCTCTACATTATATTAGAAAATGTAGCAGCAATACCATAGCAGAAATAAACTATAAGGTCTACTCCTCGACAAATCCTTTGATCTATTTCTGCGACATTTTATTCGCGTCACGCGATCACTGGTGCTTACGGATATGGGCGAATTGTTGCAGAATTTTCCAAACTCCACGGCCGGCAAAGGGAAGTCGGGCAGTAGTCAGAGATGTATTTAGGAAAATATAGGCACACAATAAAATAAAAAAGATCGTTTGCTACTTCTGCATCTGCAAGCTGAGAACAAATACGGCAATACGTCAAGTTTCTCACAACGTGTAAAAACTAATTTTTATTAAAGAATATCTCGGTACGTCTATTAGCTCACGAATTAACCGGACTGATTTTGGGCATAATCAAGTTATATGAAGGATTTAAAAGGGACATGAAATAACAAAACATTTAATATTTTCTTATTAAGAATTTTTGGGTATACACACTTTAGATTCTAAAGTTAGTGTTTTTTAAGGAAACAATTTGGTGTGTTACTTTTTTAAATTCTTCCGGCGAACATACAATTATATTTTCAGATATTTTATAGTTACAAATTCGTTAATTCTGACTTAAATAAGTATATAAAATTAATTAAATTACGAATGTTGGGCACCCAAAAACAGATTTAAAATTTTACACGCTAAATTTTCCATTTAAAGAAAAAATAGGTTATACAATTTATTTAATATTTCAATTCAGAAATTGGTAGGAGTTTAAAAGGGGAGGAATTAAACTTTAGGATATCCTAAAAAATAAAATATTAATATGTTATTCTTTCAGAGATTTCCTACTACCTATATCAATTTTAATTTTGACATACATTTAATATTTTATGTAATGTGTTTTTAGTAATATATCAGTTAGGGGATTTTTGATGTATAAATTCCATCGTTATCACATAATCGGCATTGTAGTTAGAAAATTAGAATTGAGGCTAAAAGCTGGAGGTGACAAAAATTAAAGATTTCCTCAGTAACTACGTATTTATTAGTTTTGGATATACACATTTTAAAATACTACCTCTTTTAATTTCATTTCTATAACCCATATGGTTAAAAATACTCAGTTTCATTGTTTTACATTTGCGCTACGTTTACGTGACGCCAAAACATTAACAGCCAACGCCAAATATTAAACAGAAACATATTGTATAAACATTTCAAATGTACCGATTAGAAGATCTTTACTAACTATAATTCATAAAATAAAATATAAACAATTTTTCGACGTATTAAGACCCACAGTAACGTACTCATTTTCTCCATTCCGATTCAGTTCTGGGATGCAATGCTCGAACCCAGCAACTCGAACCACCGATTTCAACTGAAGCGTTTTGTATGCTGCCAACAACCTGCCAAATTTGGGAAAGTGGTGCTACTAGTTTATTTCTACCATTGCAATACTGCTTTTCTAAAATATCATTGTACATAAATGCATTTATACAAACTTAATTAAAGGGGCTAAATTTATTTACTACAGCAAAATACCTAATGTATCCAATAAATCAAGAGCAATCTGGAAATGAATTAATGAACTTAAGGGGCGCCCCACAAAAATTACTAAAACTACTCTAAAAAATAAGTATTATTAATCTGAGATTAGTGCAGCAAAGTTACCAGAAAATATAACAAGGGCTGGAAATCCAATATCTTTTTACATTTGAACATTTGTTGAATTAAATTTGGTAGTTTTAGATACCGACCAACTATTTTTAAGAAACTGACCAAACATTTTGGAAACTATAAGGGAAATACAATCTAAGGACAAAAATGGAGCCGGTCCAATGGTGCCTGCCAATAATAGTATTTGAAAACATACCCACTATTGCTTTAAGCGGTTGGATTAAATGTATAGATAAAAGTGATATTTTCCACACTACCTTAAAAGTTTAGTAGTGCCAATACATAAGAAGCCGATGAAAAATGTCCTTTGAACTTTCGCCCAATATCACTATACCCATAATCTCAAAAATAATAGATAAAGTCGTAACAAAGCGTGTCATTGCTCACTTACATAAAGTTTCATCACTGAGTCAACGAAAACACTTGTTCAAAATCTCCAGTGAATTTATTTTACAAAAAATTAAACAAATGACAATTGTTTCGCCAACACTGTGGCTTCATCAGACATTAAATCTTTAATATTCAATATTTCATATACTAAGTGTAAATCAGTTTGGCTTGCAAGAATTCAAAAGGTACCGGAGATCCAATATTTTTCGTTCTAGAAAAAAATTATTCTGGTTTGAATGCTCAAGTAATAGAAATCATTAAGTTCTTCACAAAAAGCGTAATTGATTTCAGGTCAACTGCTACAACTGGTTTAAGTAATATTTGACGAATTTAGTCTAGTCTAGTCTAGTCTAGTTCAACCATAATTTCTTGTAGGGGCAACAAGGATCAGTCTTGGGTTCCATTTTATTCCTATTATACATTAACGATTTAAGTAACCTAACCTAAACGGAACTTTTACATTGTATGTGGACGATACTACCATAAAATCGAATATTTATTGAAAGAAAATATCTCAACAGATCTGATCTTAATTAAGAAACGATGTGATTCGACTCTAATTTTAATTTAGCAAAAACTACTATTTGAACGTTTAAGTTTAACTTTGAAAACCCTTATTTATAAGACACTTAGGTTCACAACAAATCAAACACTAACTTTGCTAGGAATACACATACAGGATAACTTAAAATTTGTTAACCACATTAATATCTACTTACGATATGGCCATTTGAGGTTATTGCAGCCAATGACTTTTTAATTCTATTTTATTTTGCAGAAACGAGCTGTTCGTTACATGCACCAAGCTAATGCCCAAGACCATTGCAAAACACTTTTTGTGAGATAAACATTTGTACACTTACTTTCCTATTAATACTAAAATTTTACATAAAAAACATGGAAATTTACCAATTCAAAGGATGTTTAATACCAGACAGAATTTGAACCTCTCCTTTCCTATGCCGAAAACAACGTTAGTAACGCATTCAATTTTATTTGAAAGCAAAAAAATGTCTAGCCACCACCCACCAACTATTTAGAAAAACAGAATATGTTAAATTGTTTTAGAAAAAGTAAAATGTAGCTTGGACGTAAGAGCATATTATAACTTGTATGTAATATTGTAATGACGAATTTTACTATGGCTTAAAATCTCTTATATATGGCCCTGTATGTGTATATATTTATAACTTTTTGTATATATATTTACCTAGTTTTTAGTATATGTTTCTCTATTTTATTTTTCCCATAATTAAACTCTAGTATGCTTATTTTTATACACCTTGCTTTCTTGACATTTGACAAGAATTATATGCTCTTTTGACAATAAAGTATATTTGATTTGGAGTTTTTCGAGCTTATCTCAGGAGAGCGGATCCTCGATTTGACTATAAATTTGAAAGAATAAAAATTCAAATACCCAACTTAATTATTTATATAGTAGAAAGGATAATTAAATTTGCTCTTCTCTGCCTTATCATTTGATCAGATTTTTATTTCTGCAGAAATAGATACACCTAATTGTAAATAATGCCACAAAGCGCAACAAAGTACTTCAATATTACCGATACATATTGGCTTGACTAAATTACAATATTATACCGAATATACGTGAACGATATTGCTAAAATATTTAAATGAAAATAGACATATCTCTCGGTATTGACATTTTTTTAAAATTTAATGCTGCCCGTAATTTTGTAATCAATCTTTAACACACAACCCATTAAGCGCAATAATGAAATATGTTTTATGCATTATTTGTCAGTGGAGTCATTACTAAAATGTATTAAAAGATAAACTTCGAACATTTTGTTTCTACAATAACAGTAGCACCTGTAAACTAATATACTTAATGAAATTTGAAAGTTTCACCTGTTTTGCTTATGGTGTGATATATTACAGTTTGTAGTGGGTATCTCTTATGGTTAAGCCAGGATGCAAATTCAAAGACCTAACTTAGGTAGTTTTTCCGGACTGTCGGAATACGACTTTTGAACATCATATAAAAACAAAACTGAAAAACTGATTTTTGAAATTTTTTTCACCTATGTATTATAAAGTAATCATATATAAAGTAATGTTATGTATTTAGTATTTAAATTTCACTTCCGATTTCATATGAAATAAGACTGGAAGCCAAAATTTCGTGCATAACCCCACTAAATTTTAGTATTATGTCGATAGAGCTGTGGCGACTTTATAGTCTCCCACATTTGTCTGCCAAAGGTGTAAAAAGTGTAGATATTAAACTGTGCATATCTGTTATTTTATCTATTTTTCGTTTTATGTATAACATAAATTTTCAATATTTAGGTATATAATAATTTACGTAATTTTCTGTTCAAAGCGTTGGGTATCTCTCCGCTTACTGCACTGTGTATTTTTATGTTATTACGTATATTTGCTGGCTTTAATTCACACGTAAAGGTACCGTTCTTTGACTATATTATTTAGTACTCCTTAATGTTTATGATGGGGATCGCCTCTTCTTTGTGGAACCTCCTCTAAACTTCATTGTTAAACACGTTCGGTCTATTAAGGCAATATCAATAACTAGTACGTTTTATTACTATCTAATTTCCTCGGAAAAACCCGAAGTGAAAGTTCCATGAAGGAGGGAATAACCCATGTTCCAAAGAACAGGGCCAAGGAGACCCACCTGTTTGTGAAAGGGACTCTTCACTTGGTCTCGCAAGGAGACGGTTGTATTCTCTTAAACATATTTGTTTTTTTCAGGTATATATATATATATATATATATATATATATATATATATATATATGTATAAATATATATACAATGTGTCCCAAATTTGGCTTACATGCATTGCTATCTCGTAAACCGCTATAGCTACAGGGTGGGTTAAATTAGGAAAGTTTTAGAGAATTTTATCACAAATTTGATGACGTTTTGAAGTTTAGGATATCTTTTGTGGTTTTCAAGATAATTGGGAAAAATCAAAATGGTGCATTTTCAACTTTTGCCCGTAGCTTCTAAACGACTCGTATTATGGTTTTATGGTTTATACATTATTAGGGCACTTTTATTAGAGGAACATTATGCAGGTAAAACGAAGTTTCTAGCTTCAATTGTTTTTGAGATATTGGCATCAACTTTTTATTTTCTTACCGACGCCATATTGGATTATTGTATTTTTGGAAAGATCTTTTTAAGAGCTTTCCAATGATGTATAACAAGGTAAGATTATTATTTTTCTTGAGCTCTAAAAACCAAAATAATTGTTTTTTTTTAAGTAGGCTTTGATTACGCGTGGCGGCCATAATGAAACAAAAGAATGCCGCATATCAACAATCATTTTGTGTTCCTGAATAGTACTTGTTATCATTTTCTCATTGTGCCGAGTTTTTACAAAGTTTATTTGAGTTTCTTATACTATTTAAAATGGAGGGTAATTATTCCAACGAAGAGAATTTGGATATGATAGAACTTTATTTTAAAGCAAATAGAAATACACAAGCAGCTGCGCGTTCATACGAAGAACAATTTCCAGACCGACATCAACCAAGCCAAAGGCATTTCAGATTTCTAATTGTTAACCTGTTAGCCTACGGGTCTTTTTTGAAACCGAAACCAAAGACCTATTCAATAGATAATGAAGCAAGAAACGCAGCTATAATAGAAAGTGTCAGGGACAACCCAACAACCTCAGTAAGAAAGATTGAAGAACAAACGGCAATTCCCAAATCAACCGTCCAACGAGTCTTGAAAAAACTTCACTTTCATCCCTATAAACCTACTATTGTACAGGGTCTTCAGGTAAATGATTTTGCTAGAAGAATCACGTTTAGTGAATGGTTCATCAACAAATGCCAGCAAATACCCAACTTTCATTCTAAAGTACTTTGGACAGATGAAACACGATTTACAAACTGTGGAATTTTCAATAAACATAATACTCATTACTGGGGTACCGAGAATCCTCATAATTTAGAAGAAAGACGTTTACAAACAAAATTTGGGTTCAATGTGTGGTGTGGCATTATAGGTAATTCCAAACAATGCACTTCTGCTTTAAATCACTCATAACAATTTGTATTTTAGATAACCGTTTGATTGGGCCGTTCATTTTCCAAGAAAATTTATCGGGTAACAGATATTTGCAACTATTACGGGAACAAATTATTCCAGAAGTTATAAATTCTGTTCCCCCAAACAACCTGCAAAATATTTGGTTCCAACAAGATGGCTGTCCGGCTCTCGGTACCAGAGAGGTGATGGCGCGGCGGTCCTCAGAAATACTTTCGGGGAAAATATTATCGCTAATAATGGCCCTGTTGCTTGGCCGGCAAGGTCACCGGATATTACTCCTCCCGATTTTTATTTATGGGGATACGCAAAAAATGAGGTCTACGAATTTTCTCCGCCAGAAAGTCTCAGAGAGCTAGAAGACAGAGTCCGAGATGTTTTTGCTAATATTAACAGGAACACCTTAAGAAGGGTTACACGGAAGGTATTGGAGAAATGTCAAAAATGTGTGGAAAATGGAGGGAGGCATGTGGTGTAACTTATATTTTTTTTATGTGTTAATTTAAATTTAGTTTAGGTATTTTCAATAGAGTGATAGTTACATTTTAGTCACTAGGTATTCACTGTTAGTATAATATCTTAGTTGAAAATCTGAAACATCGATGGTTGAATTAATATTTTTACCCATAAGCTAACAAGTTTACAATTAGAAATCTGAAATGCCTTTGGCTTGGTTGATGTCGGTGTGGAAATTGTTCTTCGTATGAACGCGCAGCTGCTTGTGTATTTCTATTTGCTTTAAAATAAAGTCCTATCATATCCAAATTCTCTTCGTTGGAATAATTACCCTCCATTTTAAGTAGTATAAGAAACTCAAATAAACTTTGTAAAAACTCGGCACAATGAGAAAATGATAACAAGTACTATTCAGGAACACAAAATGATTGTTGACATGCGGCATTCTTTTGTTTCAATATGGTCGCCATGCGTAATCAAAGCCTACTTAAAAAAAAAACAATTATTTTGGTTTTTAGAGCTCAAGAAAAATAATAATCTTACCTTGTTATACATCATTGGAAAGCTCTTAAAAAGATCTTTCCAAAAATACAATAATCCAATATGGCGTCGGTAAGAAAATAAAAAGTTGATGCCAATATCTCAAAAACAATTGAAGCTAGAAACTTCGTTTTACCTGCATAATGTTCCTCTAATAAAAGTGCCCTAATAATGTATAAACGATAAAACCATAATACGAGTCGTTTAGAAGCTACGGGCAAAAGTTGAAAATGCACCATTTTGATTTTTCCCAATTATCTTGAAAACCACAAAAGATATCCTAAACTTCAAAACGTCATCAAATTTGTAATAAAATTCTCTAAAACTTTCCTAATTTAACCCACCCTGTAGCTATAGCGGTTTACGAGATAGCAATGCATGTAAGCCAAATTTGGGACACATTGTATATATATATATATATATATATATATATATATATATATATATATATATATATATATATATATATATATATATATATATTCCGTTGCCATCATCCCGAAAAAGTTCAGAAGAATAGAAGCAAATTTTGTCAATTATAATATTGTAAGAGACCCAGAACCGAGAACAAGTATGTTACAGCTAATGAAGAAAATGAGGTAACCGTTTTAGCTTACTTTTATGTATTTCCACACGCTTCAATTGCTTCAACAGAAAACGATTTGGGTATATCACGCATGTCAATTGACAGAATTTTGCCTAAACACAATATGCATAATTACAAAGCGTTCACGCTTCAAGCTCTTCAGCCTGATGATCCTCCAAAACGTCTTGAATTTTGTGAAATGACGTTGATTGGTTCACAAGAAAACCCAAATTTTCTTAAAAATATTATTTGGAAAGACGAAAGCAAGTTTACAAAACGGGGAATAATTAACAGAAGAAATCTTCATTTTTGGGCTAACGAAAATCAGTGGCTGCTCGCCAGAGGACCCGGGTGAAGCGCCGCTTTTTTACTTAAAAATAAAAATATTTTTAAAATATTAAGCATTTTATAATCTATATTTTTATTATAAAAATGCAGTATGTTTTATATAAATTTACATTATTTACTTAATTATACCATTATTTTCTATCAAAACTAGTACGTTATATACTCAAAAAATAATAGTGACTTAAGAACGTAGCGCGCTGAACACCTTTTCATAAGAGCGACCCGTTGAGCAGCAGTAACAAATTCCGCATCAGACTCACCCCGCACGCCGGCTTTCGCGCTTAGATTTGTTTACGGTAGTTGCTATGGCAACGCAATGGTGAATATCCGTAAGCCAAATGGAGATGGGAGCGGCATAAACTGCTGCTTCAGGTTGCAGGCGCTTGTTCGCTTGTTATAGAGTTAATGTAAATTAGTGCGCTCAGATTATCGGAGGCGTAAGTAGTTTTGCATCGATCGAATCGAATCGAAATTAACTTAAGATATAGGTACATAACTGTTTTTTATGAAGAAAAAAATATATTTAAAATCTTATAAATTTATATTATTTCTCCTAAGTATTAAAAAACGCTCCAAAGCTATGGATAATTAACATCATAAAAAGATTAAAAAATAGCCATTTTGGGAGTGGCACCCCGAAAAATTTTCGCTTTCGGCGCTCTCCGCCTAGCTACCTGCGCTTCATCCGTTCTTATATCGACGAGCCGCCGCGCCACTGACGAAAATCCCCATTTCGTTAAAGAAAGAAATTTTTAATATAAATTTAATATTAACGCATTCTGTTATGGATAACAAAATTGCTTTCTGCCTGTATGATGAAAACCTAACTGAAATACATGGACATATTAAGTACCACAGTTTCGAATTTTGGGGAAAACCTGTCTCTGGAGACAAAAACGAAATTGCTTTTATCAATTAGATGGAGCACCATCTAGGTGCACACATGAAGTTGCTGCTATGTTATTCAACATATTCAAAGACAGATGGACTGGCTGAGAAGGCCCATGGAAATGGCTTCCGAGGTCTCCAGATCTTACCCCGCTCGATTTTTATCTCTGGGGTAAGAAAGAAATTGTGTATAGGACGTCCATCTCAACCAAGGAAGATCAAGAACATAGGATAAGAACAGCCCTAAATTCTATAGATGGAGAAGAAAACAGGAAGGCTGCAAATGATCATGTTATTGCTGCGATTCGTAAGTGTTTAAGAGCCAACGGAGGCCATTTCAAATAATTTAGTTAATAGATACCTAATCTGTTTGTTTTCATTTTTATTATTATTTATGTAGGTAATAAAGTATTTATTTTACAAACAATTTTCACCTTTCCTTTTAAATATATATAAAATGCAAAATCGCAATTTTTTTAGGTTCTTTGGTAGATATAATCGGCAAACATAATGCCAGTTTTTTTACAAATTAATTCCATGGATGACGCCGACGCGGTCATAGTCTACTACGAAAAAAAGTTTTAATAAGAGAAATTATTATATATTTTGTTACAGGTCCGAAACTATCGAAGATAGGTATAGGAACACCTAATATCATTGTATAGTGAATTCAAGCCCCAATTTAAAAAAATTATAAAATGCAACATTATTATATATTTTCATTCATATTTCAAAAGACTGTATTAAAAAATAAAAAAATGTTTATCCATAATTTAAATAATTTAATTATCTGGTTGCCGTGGTCTGCCATACTCTATATATTTGCATAAAATAATTTAGCCGCTGCTGGCATGGAAGCAGTAGGCTAACACAATTTATAACTAGCTTGATTTTTACAATATTCATGGAAATTTAATAAGCCTGAGGTAATTATTAAATAAGCCATATTGATTGCAGTCCGCAGAAAAAATTGTAAAAGCAAAAATTTCCATAAAATGATTTTAATAAAAAAACAATTACCGGCACTCAACGAGGGTGCTTAATTAGTAAAGCAATGTTTTATTAACAAGAACTGCACCATCCTATTAATATTTCATTCACGAAGGGGAAATTGAGGATGATGCCTATACGGAACCAACTGTGGTAGAAGACAGCGATTGTTTTCTTTCGTAGAAAGTTTAAACATTAGATGCAAACTTGCCGGTATGTATAGGATTCAGTTTTGATTATATATTCAAATTAAAACATCCGAGTATTGTGGCTCTTCGCCTTCTCTATAATATTAATTCGCTTTAACGAGACGACAGACATTTTTTTCTGTAATTACGCCGATTTTCTTATTTAATAGGCAATATACTATAATATTGAATGAAGTACCTGTAATTTGTATTAAAGCATCAACATGGAAAGCTTTCTAAGAGGAAACACTAATTTGTAATGAAGTGGAAAATGTTTAATATATGTGTCGCATTGATGATAAACCTATTTAAATCATGTTAGCTTGAGCTCACTCGGGATTTATTTTGTTATTAGGTTTAAATGAGATTTTAATGTTTTTTTTTTCAAGAAGAGCAAAACAAGCTATTCTTATTTGTTTTCTAAAAGAAAATAGTAATTGGTAATTATTGAAAACTGTTTTAGAATTGCGCATTTGAAAGTATAATATCGTTAATTTTACTTTTAATTAACTGTTGATCACCCACCTGAAAATGGTACTTTTTCAACAACTAATTTTTAGTCATCAGGGTTGGGGAAATATTTTATCAGTACCGTTAACCGGGCCAAATTGACCTGTTGAGCCCTGTATGGCATATAAGTTAGACTTATTATGTATTATATACTACATTGGAGCCTTGATATTCTAGCGACACTATTTCCGTATTTCTAGAAATATGTGTATGCAAGAAAAATGGAAATAACAATAAAAATTTTATTATATAACTGTTAACCTAAAATTTCATGTGACCTTGGTTTGTTCTATTTATGTATCTAATCACTTTGATTTTTCTTGGAAATTAAAAATATCCTTCGGAGAGTCAAATTAGTCAATTACACTTTGCACACAGCAACAAAATGGAGCCATCAAATGTGAAAAAAAACTACAGCGAAGTGTTATAATGGGGGAAAGAACAATGGCCAAATACTCTTCGGTGCCAATAAAAAAACATAGCTCATGTTTCTACATGTGAGGTATGGTAATTTCCGTAAAGCACGACATGGGACATCTTGGCAAATAATTTTTATACAGACAAATCCCATAAAAATAATATTATAGGAAAGAACTTTAAACCTGTAGAGGATGATAATTTCAGTGAGGATCAAGTCAAACGGGACACGATATCTTTCTATATAATTTTTTAAGCAGTAGATGTTAAAGAACTTTTTCGTGTGTTTATGCCTTTTTGTACCTTAAATATATATCACTTAAGGTTCTGTTTACCTTACTTTAGTTTGTCTCGTGAGTTTAAAGAACAATAAATTGTTTTATACGAATATATATTTTTGTATTGTTTCTAATTGTCTACTTGCTACTGTTACACATCATTTTCAACAGCCCAACTTCAATTTCTAATTTTACCCCTGTCAGAAGCCTTAACTAACATCAATCAAGGTATGAAATTGATCACCCAATTTTTTTTACTATTTATGACTACTCAAAAAATTTAGGTCATTTCATTTATACATCAGTATTACCAGGTATGGTACAGACTAAAAACATTTTCAAAATGTGTAATGTTCACTACACAACTATGCATCGATCAAAAATTTATATCATCAATTTTCCTCAAAAGAGGTACCGTAACTCATTTTCTTGTATTCGGTCCCTCAGCACAGATATCCGGTCATTTTTAGGCTTAAAAGTATGATTGTGACGTTTAAAAATACTATATTGGCATTTCTATGTTAAGTTTTAATAGAACATTAATATAAATTAACCATTAAATGGAAGCTAGAACTGTCCCTTGCGGAATTCCTAATGTTATTTTCTTTCTGCCTTCCCCTTCTATTTTGAACATTAGTAGGTTATATAGAATTCCCCTGATACACTTTTCTGCCAAAAGAAACCTATGTAAAACAGTATCGAATGTTTTATTTAAGTCGAAGAATACTCTCATACTACATTTTTGCCCAGTATTTACTTTTACATAAACTTTTCCAATTCTACAACAGCGACTTTTGTATTTGAATTTTTTAAAAAATCAAATTATATTATTTCATTTCTTTTTTAAAGTTTGTTATATTATTAATAAATAATTATTGAAAAGTTACTCAGTAGACTTTGATGACATTATATGACATTTTCACCTTGTCAGGATCCGGGGGTTCAAGGAATAAAGTATGCTGTTGTGACTCTTTTCCGCCCTATTTTGTTCGTTGTTACCATTAGTTTTTCTGATAATTATTCGCCCATATTGGAAAAATATAAATTGAATTCCTCTAAAACCTCTTTTGGTTTAGTTAATAAATTATTATTTTTTAAACTGTGTTTTCTGGTTCTTATTAAATAATATATTTTAAAAAAATTTTGCCCTCCAGAGTTTTAACTTTTTATTTTTTGAAGAGGTACAAATGTTAATTTTTTTGCTGAATGATAATTCGTTGGTTTTAAATATTTTTATACTTGGGCATTTTGCAATCTAAGGTTATACTTTCTTGTATATTTCATGAAATATAAAACCTTGTGAAATAAAACTAGAAAAAATGTTACTTCATATTAATAAATGAAAACCATCTCAAAATAACCTAGTTCTTAATATTTATTACAATTTTGTGAACCTGTTTTATATTCGTACCTTCGACTTAATTAATATATCGACATCAACCGAAAAAATTAAGAACGGAAAACGTTTTGAAAAATAATATGATTTTTTCTTAACAAGGACTGTGAAGGACTCCCTGTGCTTATTATTCATCTATAAACACAGCAAAAAATACTTTACTCTAATAGGCGAATAAACAGATATCTAAACGAAATAAGTATGAAAAGTTGCTTTTTAGGAAGACAAACAAAATGATACTAATCAAAATTGCTGTTAGATAGGACGACATTAACATGGGCCATAATAAACTTAGAAAAATAATATATTTAAGTAGGGTGCAACTTCAGTAAAAATAAAAGTTTAGTTGTACAAGAGTCCTACTGTTGTGATAACTAGCCTACCTTATTTTTCTGATCAATATAGTATAAGCTATCATTAAAATGTAAAGTGAGTAAATTTCCATAGAATATTTCGAGTATCAGCAATAAGGGTGTTGTAGGGGAGGGGGTAAAATTGATTTGAGGAAAGGATCCAAGATATCGTGTCTCATACGGATTTTGGCGTTTTTAAGGGCAGAAGGGTCTATTGTTGATTTTCTATCAATACGTATTAGATGACGAGATTTAATGTACTAGTAGCTACCGTGTTTCTAGTAAAATTTTTAATGCAATGACCTCAATTATTTTAATTTAGGTTTAGGCTTCGATAGACTCTTATAACTAAAATTAAAAAAGGTGAAATAAGATTTTATACACAAAAAAGCAACTTAAGAAAAAGCACTAAAAATAAAAAATAATTTAATTATTTTTGTGATGTATCTAGTAATTAAATTTTATAGTCTTAGAGTCCATGACAAAAAGCTGCAAGAGTTTTATAATGGCACATATTTCAATATGATATAGTACATGTATAGTGTATGTGTTGTGTAATAGTGGATGTTTGACGCTAAATTTGTTTATTGTACAAAAAAGTTAGAAGGTGGTCAGACCGCATAGTTGTGGAACGCGGCGTGTCAAAACGTCACATAAGTTGTCGCGATAATGATGTCACTACAAGAGTTTTGTAATGATTGAAAATCTGTTTACTACTTAATAATTATATATAATTAAAGCAAGAAACAGTCAGACCTCAATTTAATGGGACAGAGGCAGTAAGCAGTCGCTCGAAATGCGGATAACGAGGACACGCCACTGTGTTCTAATACCTGCCCCTGCGAGTATGTGCTGACTCATGTACACCCTTAATACTACATCTTACTACGATATGAGCCAGACATGAGCTCCGGCTATTAGGTGGGCGCCGACTCCATAAGTCGGTTTTAGTTTTTTTTTTAAATCTTTTTTCACCCTTTTCAGTTTTATTTATAAGATTTATAAAGGCCAGCCTCAAAGTGTTTGAAGCCTAAACCTAGATTATGATGTGTCCATCACATGCTTAATAAACGAGAACTGGTATCCATTGCACTTAAAATTTTACTAGAATCACGGTAACTAATATCATATAAAAAGCGTCATCTATACATATTGATAGAGAATTAATAATATAATCTGTCTAAAATTTCAATGATTGGTTCTAGTGAATTTTCTCGAAAACCATTTTAAACACGATATTTTGGATCGTCCCCTCAGATCATTTTTATCCCCTCCCCTGCAGCACACCCTCATTACTGACACAAGAAACCCCTAAGCGTGCTTAAATTTTTTTTTTGGTTAATTACATTTCATGCACTGAATTTCAAGACAATGTATTAAAGCATTTTAAAGGTATCGGGCAAACTGTTTCACGGAAACAAAATATTCACAATAGCGCCATTTTAATTTTTGTAATATCCTTGGTACGGGATGCATGTTTTTTATTCTTAAACATCCGCATGAGTCCCGCCGCTTGCCGAGTCTTCGTTGAAATGTTTTTTTTTGGCACAAAAAAACGGGTTTTAAAAAGCTAATTGCGTTTAGGTTAGCCCTGGTTAGGTTGTTTCTTTTTGGGATGATGTAAAAAAGCGTATCTATAAAAAAAGTGTGTCTACATTAAAACAAGGATTGTCAAATGAAAGACTCGGCAACAGACAGGACTCGTGCGGATATTTAAGAATAGTGCTTACGGGATGACCTTGGCACTACCATAAATACTTTTGGAAAACTACATCCAAGTAGGTCAAAGGTCAAATGTTTCAGGAGTAATCGGTTTATATGTTGCGGTGAAAGATCGAAATTAGTGACGGTCAACATTTGCCGGTGAATGTCGACATATCGTTAGTTCAATGTTACAAAGTTGTAAGCGCCACTTTTTCCAAAAATGGTATTTTGGGATTACTGAGTAGTATGTGCGTGTCTCTAGCTATTCTCGGAATAATAAAGTTGTATGTCGATGTTTTTTAGGTTAGACAACCAAGAATACATAAGGGTATGTTTTGAAACAAACAAGATAATAACACAAAGTTGTATGTGCTCACATACAATTTTGTTATTGCTATTAGAATGTGTGGATTAAGTTGTGTTTACATTTTTTTCTGCTACAGTACCGGCGTTTACGACCTGTTGACGCGTGTTTGAGTTTAGTTATTAGTTTTATTTGCACAAAATAGGTGGTTCAGTGACAAAAAATATAATAGTATTAGTGCTTCAAATCAACATGGATAGTTCTTCTGATAGTGAGGATAATCTAAAAACAATAATGATGCGAGAAAAACGACGCCGACATCAAAAAGACCAGTAAGTTTTTTTTAAGAAAAATTAAGATTTTTATGAAGTAAGACAGTAATGCTATTTTAGAATGGGAGAGGGTACTTCAAAAGGCACACAAAATGATATATTCGACAGCGATAATTATGATTCTGACGTAGATAAAGAATATTTGCCAGAATCGTCTACAGAATCTAGCAGGTTTGTTTGTAAATATAGTATTTAATAAAAATAACTATAATTAATTTTTGATTTGCTTTATATAGCCCAGAAGGAAACGATTTCCAAGAAGGTGAAGGTCATATTACAGCAGAAAATAGTCAGACCGAAGAAAAGAAAAAAACTCGCAAAAGAAGGAGGGACACAAAGTCTTGGAAGTGCAATATAAGAAAAAAAGCTCATGATGAAGGAAAAGAATGCATATCAGCACGGAAAGAATTAGTTCCTGCAAAACATGTGACAAACAAAAAGAACTGTTTAAATCGCTGTATTTACGAATGTCAAAAGTTTATTAGTGAAGAAGAAAGAGCCAACATTTTTCAACATTATTATACGCTTAATGAATTAGCAAAAAAATTATTTTTGATCTCCACTACCAAAAAGTTTTCTGTTCAACGGCATAGAAAAGGAAAAAATGCAGAAAACAGTCGTCGAAAATACACTTTTCATTACTTTTTCAACGTACGTGACCAGACGATTGAAGTTTGCAAGCTGTTTTATCTGGGGACCTTAAGTATAAGTCAAACTCCGATCTACAACGCACACTTAGGAAAGCAAGTTGAGTCGAATACACCTAGACAAAGTCAGCAAGGAAAACATGTCAAACACAAAATTCCTGATGATGCTAAAAACTTGGTTAAAATGCACATCGAAAGTTTCCCCAAAGTAGAATCTCACTACTGTCGTGCAAATAGTAGTAGAGAGTACCTCGACTCAAACCTAAGTATTGCAAAAATGTATTTGCTCTATGTGGATTTTTGCATGTCAAAAAATAAACAACCTGTTAAAGAATCGTTCTACAGACATGTTTTTTGTAATGAATATAATCTTTTTTTCCATACGCCAAAAAAGGACAGATGTGACTTGTGTGAGGAAGTAAAATTATTGACAAAAGAAAATAGACTAACCGCTGAAAAAAATGAAGAATATTTAATGCATACCACAGAAAAAACTGCTTGCAGAAATGAAAAAAATAATGACAGGGAAAATAAAAACACGGTCTTTTTGTGTTTTGACTTACAAAATGTTTTGTCATGCCCACGAGCAGAAATATGTAGTTTTTACTACAGAAGCAAGTTTAATGTCTACAACCTGACAGCTATCCTATCAAGCACTAAACAAGTATATTGTGCAATTTGGCATGAAATGTTTATGGGACGAACTGGCAATGATATTGCTAGTGCTGTAGTAACAATTTTGGAAAGGGTATTCAGTGATCATCCAGATATCTCCAATATAGTTTTATGGAGTGATAGTTGTGTTCCACAAAACCGGAATTCATTGATGTCATACGCTATAGCATTTTTTTTACAGAAGCACCCTAATATAGCTACTATTACAATGAAATTTTCAACACCTGGACATTCTTGTGTCCAGGAAATAGACAATGTGCATAGTTGTATCGAAAGAGTGCTCAAAAAAACCGAGTATTTCTCTCCAGTATCTTTGATTAGACTTCTATTAAAAGTCAACCTCAGAAAACCTTACTGCGTAATTCAAATGAACGCTAACCATTTTAGAGACTTCAAGACTTGTGCAGGACAACTTGATTATAAGAAAGTACCGTATTCCAAAGTTAAATCCTTAAGATTTTCACAAGCGTTTTTTGCATTGGAATATAAAACTTCTTTTATTGGTGAAAGCTGGATAAAAGTTAATCTGAAGTCCTCCACTCCTCGAACAAGAACAGCAACAGCGTCATCAATAGTGCCGATTCCAAAGCAAGCAGACATAAAGAATACTATATCCGCCGAAAAAATATCTGCTATTAAAGCAATGCTGACCCACATGCCCGAAGTTGATAGGCAGTATTACACCACTATTTTAAAATTGTGAATATCTTTTTTGTTTCGAACGTTTCATGTATTTAGTTAAGTTGTATTTGTAAGGGTAAAACCCGCTGGTTTCGTTAAAAAAAGAAAAGTATTTGATTTTTTCTAATTTAAATGTTTTAGTTAGTTAGAAAATGTAATCTGTATAAAACTACTGGTACGTTTCGTTACTTTAAGTACAACTTAAAGTGTTTTAGTTAGGTCAACCAAGTTGTATGTGTAGCAAAAATAAAGTTTTTAAATCTTGTTTAGAGAAACAAAATTGTATGTTATTTTTTAAATTGTCCTATTTTCCTTAAAAATTACTTTTAACTATTTTTTTCTATCGAATTCTTACTCAATTTTCGTAATTTAAGTATAAATTTAATTTCATCATGATTTTAAAGTCAACTATGTTCCGTAGGAACCACAAAATTTTCAAATCTTTCTCCTGTAAAATTTGCTTTTATGTACTTACAACTGTGTAACTCTAGGCAAGCGATATACTAAATGCCTCGGTGAACATTTATTAATTTTCTTTCGCCGGCTTATGTGACAAATACAAATGAGATCCGGTGATTGTTGAAAACGACAGTTC